>JAHBCN010019339.1:0-16121 GCA_019359885.1 Listronotus oregonensis
TTTACTCGTAAATTACTTAGCCCCCATTATTAAACTTATTTAATTAATATTATTAATAGTCGTAACCCCTCAATAGAAAAATAAGAAGTTTACATATTAAATTAAAAAAATTCCCAACCCTTACCTTAATGTATTTATTAATAGGACCATAATAATAAATAACTTTATAAGGTTCCGCCTACCTGTTTACCTATTTTAGAATAAAATACTTTGTAACAGTATTTTTATACCAACCTTCTGATGAAGCTATTGTTTAGTGAAACATGTTAAGGTGTTAAAATCGAAAAATAAAAAGTGAAATCAGTACTAAAAATAGTATTTTTCTTGATAATTGAAAATGGATTTCCATCAAGTAACAGCCGACTCAAATTACAACTATTGTTGTTGGTGAAGCTGAGCTTACTCGTATTACTCACTGCTCTAACTCCAACTGAAAAAACTATTTTCTTCTTAAAACCAGGAAAAGCTCAAAATCAATCAAAAATATATTTATCAAAAAGTTTATCGACTTTTGCAATGTGTCAAAATCATGTCATTTTTACACGAATAACTGACTTGATACGACATCTAATTTACAGGGGGGTAAAATAAAACAACAGTCTTTAAAATGTTTAAAAAAAAATTTTTAAGGAAATTTTGTTTCAACTTCAAAAGGGTTATCACCAACAAAATACGTTTTCTTTTTTGTATGTACGGAGCTCCTAAACAACTCCCCGCTTAGATAAGTATCGATATGTTTTTTTAAAACACTGGAAAAAAAAAAGGAGTACAATTGCTTTCTTTTAACCTCAGTTGTTGCTCATCAACATTTTTTTCGGGTATATTATCAATTTTAAGGTTGATTGGTTATCAGCTAGACCCAACAGTTGGGTTGAAAGTTGGTCGATAATACATTAAAACCAATTCAGACTTTATCCAATCTAAACACAATTTTTTGCGACTCTAAAAAAGGGTGCAGTGCTAAAAAGAGTTGAAAAAAGTTTGGGCTGTTTTGTTCTGTGGAATGCACGAATTGTCAAGACCGGGGGTGTTTAAGGATAAATACCAACAGCAGAGGATTCATTTTATACTAACGAATAGACTCGATACATCGCTATTGACGTAATTCCCTTTCACCAGGATGAAGAAGAAGGAGATCCAGAAGAAAAAGAACAAGAAGATCTTTAATTTCCATCGCTTTTATCTATTCCAACTCCTGCGAATATTTGTAATTATGCAATTGTTTCCAATTAAACAGAAATAGAACAGACCTGTAGAATAGGCCTTCACTACTTAGAGGTGGCGTGGAAACGTGTGCATACAATGACGCTTACAACTTTTTAAATTTTTATATTTCGGGAGCGGTGGCTTTTAGGAAAAAAAAAATAATATCTTCTTTGTAGACAGTTTTATGAACTACTAAACTTTTGTTAACGGTAATTTTACGACAAAACTTACCGTTTAAAAAAAACTCGAAAAACGCATTTTTTACCTTTCACCTCGAGTCAACTTTTTTTTACGTACCGGAACAATAGGGAATTTAAAAATGTTATTTTAAATAAGTTTTAAACAATTTTACTTACTTTTGGCTTTATGTTCTATGCTTTATACTCTTATATTTTGGTCTAATTTGACCAGACTAAGGGGTTATAAACAAAAATGTAATTTTTCCAAAAAATTCAGTTCAAAAAGGAAAAAAATATTTTTTTATTTATGTGATTTTTGGAGTTTTTATATTAAAATCATTTATTTTATTTATTTAAATCTTAAAATACTTAAAATTCGCAAAAATATATATATATATATATATATATATATATATATATATATATATATATATATATATATATATATATATATATATATATATATATATATATATATATGTTTTTTTTTTAATTCTTAAATGTTTTTGAGAGGCATACCTTGAAAAAATTCTGAAAATTCGTTTTTTTAATTAATAATAATAATACTAATAAATGGTTTTTTATTCAAAAAAAAAAAAAAAAAAACATTCATACAATTTACAATAAAAAAAATTGTTTGGAATAAAGGGCTACATCAGCTTGCCCCATATAGAAGCAGCTGCTAGAGCCCAAAAACATATAAATATATGACTATTTTAGTAAATGGTAAACTTAAAAAAGAGTGGTAAATAGAAAAGAGATAGAAAGACAGAGATAAAGAAAGAGAAGGTAAGAAAGGATAGACAAAAGAGAAAGAAGAAGCAAAAAGGGGAAGGATGGGGGAGGTTAATACGGGTGTAATGTATTCTAATTTGTCAGCAAAGTGAATCGCATTTTCTTAAACGAGGCTACTGACGAGGAAAATTCCATAACACCAAATTTATTTATTAGCAAAGCAATTTGGTAGGAGAATGATTTTTAAATATTTCTCTATTATGTGATGGGTATTGTAAGTAAATTTAACCTACAAATATTCAAATTATGAATATCAGTCCAATATTTTATTTTTTGACACAAATCAAGATACATTTAAATTTTAAAATTTTGTAAAAAAATACTAAAGAATGATACAAAGGTACGCCGCCGCTCCATGTTAAGCCACCCCAATTCGGGTAATTTGTGTGAAATTCTTTGCCATCTAAAAATTAGTGCAGAAGATTACCAAGCGTTTTCGTAGGAACGTCCTGAGCCATTTTGAAAAACTTAGCAAGATAAATGGGCTCAAACGTTTTTGGTGTCGCGTTCCCTCTCTTAACAAAAAATTTTACTCATTTCCCCCCTTTTATGCCACTTACCTACATTGGTTATATGGGGATACTTAGATCACCTAGATAAGTCCCAAACATTGCATGGAATACAACTTGTCTAAATTTTTCTATGGAATCTGATGTTTTTATTTTGAACAACCTCTCCAATCAGTACAGAATTGAGTGAATCGCATTTGAGGAGCAGTACCAGAAAAAGTTGGTTTCCCGTCACCTCCGTTTGTCCACAGAAACCTCCACACTAACAAAGAGAAGTAAGTTTTCTGTTGATCAAACGTGGTAATTAATAATAGATCTGCAAAGTTCAGCAACTATTACTTATCTTCATTGGTAACATTTGGAGGGAGTTTCTGAGAGCTTTTGTCAGCTTTTTATGATCTTTTTTCTTATTAACCATCGAAATTGCTTGAGTCATAGGTCTTAAGCGTCGTAGAAGGCCAGTACGTCTTTCAGGGGGAAGGTGATTTCTTGTAGGAGCGGAATATGTTGATTTTTTAGTCCGTAATCAGTAATGTTTTGTTATGCAAGCCCATGTTTGCTTGGAGCTTCTGCTGAAGTTGAAGTGCCTGGAGCCTTTCTTTTCAAATTCTTCTTTGGGGTTTTTGTTTTGATGGGGAATTTAGTTACTCCAGTACGGACCTCATCAAAACTATACATAATTGATGTTTCCATAAGGAAATTGAAGTCCATTCCTTCACTTTATCCTCTTCTGCAAGCTTCCTTATTTTTATGGTTGTCATACCAATTTTTGCCTCATAGTCCTTATATTTGTCTGCAATGTTTGACGTATTTCCCTTGTCTGATTTTCGAAAAAATGTGATTTTTGGTTGGAGATATCTAAATCAATTATGTATTGGCCTGAAGTTGTTTTCATAAGCCCATTTCAGGCGTTTGGGAGCTTCTCTTCAATGATGCTGGTTATCCTCATGAGCTTTTTAATTTTATGGCAGCTTAAAGACGTTTCGTCTTTGAGCTGCCATTATCAACTTTGTTTTTTTAAATTTTAAGAGCTTTTAAGGTCCCAAAAAGAATGCTGTATCGCACTTATTCGAAAAATGCATTTTAATGATTTCCTGGTAAGATCTTACCAAAAATCTATTCTTTGTCTCTCTCTAAAACATGATTTCTTAAAGAAATTGCCATTAATAGAAATTTTCCGAATAACTGCGATACATCATTGGTTTTGGGATCTTAGAAGTCCTTAGAAAACCTTAGGAGCTTGTAAAGTCCGTAATAAAAAAATCCGGGCCGTATTTAAAAAAACAAAGTTGATGATGGCAGCTCAATAACGAAACGTCGGTGTGTATATCTGATACAACTGTCTTGTAAAACAGAAAAAATAGCATTAAGAATGTAAAATTATTTTGTTATATCTAATCAAATAGAGTGATAAAAAAATAAAACTAAAATCGTGAATATTAGTTTTTTCCAAAAGTCTTCGGAATTATTCGATTTTTTTAATTTTTAAGGTGCAAATTTAATCAGCATCAAATTGCGCATGGCCTTCATTTAACCACCCTTTATATCTTTAGGTTTTCGAAATCGGAATAAGGCTCGATTTTGGGACACCCTGTACATGCCTCAAATTTAAATTATTAGTCTAAAGAAGCTACAGATTATGGGAAACATGTTACACGTTGTGAATATAAGTGAAATTATGAAATCAAAAATTATTTATTAAATTTTGTTTTAAATCAATATAGCAATAAAAGGAATCTCAGCTCATTATCCGGTCAAGTTAGCCCGAAAATTAGGGATACCCTTGCATAAATTCCCAAGAAGCATGAACGTTGGGGATACCATTATAATGAATTATAAATTGTGAAAAGTCCCCATCTATCCCATGTTTGCAAAAAATTTTATTTAAGGTCAAAGTTTGCGAAAATGTGTTTTTCTGATTCTTTGGCGAAACTGTTAGTTTTATAATAAAAATAGTTTAGACAAAAATTGTAGATCATATAATTGTCTACAAAAATTACATATACATTTTTTGGGAAAAGCTCATAATACCTTTTTTGAAGTACTTAAAAAAACCTTTATTTTTGTTTCTTACAAAAGTCTTTAGCACTAAAATTAAGCGAGTTATGGCCAAAATAAAGTTGATCTCTATTTTTTTATGAAAAAATGTGAAAATCACCCCCTAATTACCACCCTAATTGAAAATAATCTTTGTCACTTTACAATTCACTTTATTTTGTATTTGTAATATGCTTAGGAAGTTTGACCGGTTTAAAGTGCATATTTTTTAAAAATTGAGCTTAACGTGAAAGAGACATTTGTGTAATTTTTTAATAAATAGCTTTTCTTCAAAATATCTCAAAAACCCTTAATGATACGTAAACAAAAACAAAACGAAAATTTTTTGGGAAAGAAAAACCTACAATTTTGTATTCTACAAAATTTTACGCATCATTAAGGGTTTTTGAGTTATTTTGAAGAAAACTATTTTTCAAAAATTAAAAAATGTCTCTTTCACTTTAAGCTCAATTTTTTTAAAAAATATGCACTTTAAACAGTCAAACTTCCTAAGCTATTACAAATACATAAAAAAGTTAATTGTAAGGTGACAAAGATTATTTTCAATTGGGAGTGTAATTAGGGATGATTTTCATTTTTTCATCCAAAAAATGAGTTAACTTATTTTGGCATAACTTTAATTTAGCGCTAAAGACTTTTATAAAAAACAAATAAAGGTCTTCAAGTACTTCGAAAAGGTATTATAGCTTTTCGAAAAAGTATCGTTTTTGGTTATATTACGTTGAAACTTTTAATGTTTGCATTTGACGAATAAGAACCAACCTTCAACAAGCTATAACTTCGTTTGTATTGGGTTTATGCACATCATAAGCTCACCATTCTTGTTGTTTTTTTTATAAGCTACATTTTTGGTGAGAATGATAGTTTTGATAGAATGCTTACTTTTCGAGTTATTTGCGAAAAACCGTCTGAAAACGTGTTTTTTTAGTTGAAAAATTGACATTTTCATTTGCGAATAACTCGAAAAGTAATGCCTTTCGGAAAAAACTTTATAAAACAAAAGTGTCTTAGAATTAGTCAATCTATCCACTTCCGTACTTATTTTTGATAAAAAAATTCCACCCCCGAGAAGGGGTGGCATCCATCCCCAGGGAAAAAGCGGCAATTTTTGAGGGGTGAACATTTTTATAAAGAATATAAACTATTAAGTTCAATAGTTTATTTTAAATTTTATACACTGGGTTCCGAGGTTTTAACATTTTTTGGGCTAAGGTGACTCCGCTATTGGAAGAATTAAAAAATGTTTGTAAAAATTCAAATATAGATAACAGAACTATCAAACTCCGATTAAAATTAAATTATGGTGATAAAATCATCAATCTTGGAGTGAAAAAAATCTAATGGCAAAAGAGAGCGATTCAAGATTCTGGAAGCTGCGGCCGCAATTATTCGGAAACATACTTAATCGGTAGTTATTGATAATTTTCATTACCCCCCACCAGGTCGTATGTTTAAAGATATAAATAGTGATACTTATTAATTTTAAAAAATAAACTGTTCAATTTAGAACATTCAAAATTAGTATGTACAGACATTAGTCATAGCATTATGACTGCTGTTTGCCCTCGGTATTTTAAGTCCAAGCTACAATTGGGTCTCGCAGTTTTTTTTTTCATCGACGATTTATAATAATAATAATATCCTTTATTTCCAACAAAATCATTTACAAAGACAAAGAAACGTCAAACAATATATTTAAAAAACATATAATTACTTAACATATTAAAATCATAAAAAGTATAAATACAATTAATTAAAGCCAATTAAATCTGTGTGCACAATAACAATCAAGATGAAACACTTACATGTACAGGGTTTTCCCGTATAATTGCGCACCCCTTTAAAATCTTTATTTTTATAGATAGAAAAAAATAGTTTATATGAAAGTTGCAGGATTTTTCATGAAGATTTTCATGGTGTAAGATAGAAAAACAAATGATGATCGGAAAATTAACAAATCACTATCAACTTCGTTATTTTAAATGAACACCCTATATATGATTGAAAATTCAAATTCGCTAATCTTCCTCTTTCAAATATTAAAATATATATATATATATATATATATATATATATATATATATATATATATATATATATATATATATATATATATATATATATATATATATATATATATATATATATATATATATATATATATATATATATATATATATATATATATATACTTATCTATGTTCGGATAAACGAGTTGCAAGTTACTTGAAATTAAAATCTGTTCTTATAAGCCATAGTTAGCCATGGATACAACCCAAAGCTTTGCAAAGTTAAGTCGCGTTAGCCATGGTTCGTCTTGGAAACCAAACAAAAATATAAATATTTGACAGAAGTCAATTTTGGGTTGTATCCATGGCTAACTATGGCTTATAAGAACAGATTTAAAATTCAAATAACTTGCAACTCGTTTATCCGAACATAGATAAGTTATATATATATTGGAAAAGAGGAAGATTAGCAGAATTTGAATTTTCAATCATATACAGGGTGTTCCATTTAAAATAACGAAGTTAATAGTGATTTGTTAACTTTCCGATCATCATTTGTTTTTCTATCTTACACCAAAAATTTTCATGAAAAAACCTGCAACTTTCATATAAACTATTTTTTTCTATCTATAAAAATAAAGATTTTAAAGGGGTGCGCAATTATACGGGAAAACCCTGTACATAAAAAACAATTTAATTAATAATCAAAGTTAAAAGAGTAGAAACATTTACTCTGCAAAAACTGCATCACAGCCTTTCGAAATTTATCCTTGTTCTCTATTTCACTCATTTATAAGCCTTCACTGCACGATAATAAGGTCCCCTCTCAAAAAACATTGAGTTGTGTTGCCTCAAAACGTCTCATACAATTTTTTTCGTCCTTTGGTATGTGCGCATCTTAAAACGAAACTATGATGTGCGAGGCAGCAACAGTTTTTCATCGTCCACCTCATATCTTACCACCAGAAAGTGGCACGTTTATTTAATATGATTCAGACAATGCTGATATAAATGTAAATACATTAGATGGTAATCACGGATATTGAATGAGTAGGCCTACTGGGGAAACCACGTTAAAAAACGCGTCAAGTACACAACCTCATAGGTTGTGCTTTTTCTCAGAAATGGTAAATTTTGGGCGAAAAAGTGTGAGGACAATTTTTGTAGACAATTGCATGATCTACAAATTTTGTCTAAGATGTTTTTATCATTAAGCTAACTGTTTAGCCAAAAAAATCTAAATAACTCATTATCCCAAACTCTGACACGGTATAATTTTTTTGGCCCACATTGGATCGATGGGGATTTTCAGCCTCTTGAGAATTTATGCAAGGATGAATGTCTTTTTTGATCGAATAATCAGCCGTAATACAATTTTTCGTGGCAAAACACCAAAATAATATTTTTACATTTTCTCGCATCTATTTTTTCGCAAATGAATGCAAAACTATACCCAAAGATATGACGCTTAATTATATATCATAGACTTCAATTTTGTGATAAATTAGACATTTTTTTCTTTAACTCTTTAGTGGAAAATATTTATGCTCGATCCAAAAATTATTTTTGACAGCTTTCCGTTTTATAGTGCAAATTTTATTTTATCCAGTATTATTTTAAATATTTTAATTTTAGTGATAAGTTATTTATATTTATGTCTGTATATAATTTTATTTATTTTAAATTTTGATTTAGAAAACTTTACTTCAAAACTTCACAATAAATCTCAAGCGACATTCCTAAAGAATTTATCAAAAAAAAAACTCAGTAGTGATATTAGTTTCTTAATTGAAACTTGTTGATATTTAGAAAAAACATTTTCAATCCTTGGGCCCATTTTAAATTGAATTTAGGTAGAAAATTTTAGAAAAAAATACCTTTAGAAATATACTAATGTGTTGTACCGGGTGTCCAAATAAAAAAGGACGCCGGCTGTATCTCAGAAAATCTTATCGCACAGCGTCGGGGAAAAAATATTTTTAGTAAAAGTGGTCAAGAGAAACAGCTGGAAATTATTTTCAAGTTTCTAAAATGGCCGCTAGGGGGCGTAACTGCAATCTTGATGTTTCTGTGAATTTTGCTATATTAACCTAACAAAAAAATACCTGATTTATAAAGTCGAGGATAATTTGAACCTTTTTTGTTTGACAATTTTTGCTGTATTTCTAAAAATAAAGTGGTGGGGGTATTTAAAGGTTTTCGTAAAAAACACTGTGTATCTTCGAAACGGCTAAGCCGATTTTAACAAACTTGGGCTAGTTAAAAAGAGCTATTCTTGGGCTATAAATGTTACATTATTTGAAGTTTTGATAGTTTCACATGCGCCGCTAGAGGGTTTTTTTTCGAAATTCTGACAGAAATGGTTAATTTTCTCCAAAAGATTAAATGCATTGGTATGATTTTTTATAAAAAAGTAGCTTAATGATGCTTAAATAAGCTCACGAAAACCGTATCTCGATATCTTGTTCCTAACCTAAAATTTAGGCCAAAGAAAATTTTATACGTCAATATCTCAAAAACTATAAAAGCTACAAGAAATTTTATATGACATTAATTATCTATTTTACGGAACCTTTAATTTATGTTATATAATCTTTTCGTTTAAATGCAATACTTTACGAGTTATAATCAAAAAATCGAATTCCAGGGGTATACCTTAAAAAAATCCTGAAAATTCGATTTATGTATTATAACTCGTAAAGTATTGCATTTAGGCGAAAAGATTATAACTAAATTAAAGGTTCGTAAAATAATAATTCATATAAAATTTCTTGTAGCTTATAGTTTTTGAGATATCGACGTATAAAATTTTCTTTGGCTAAATTTTAGGTAAGACAAGATATCGAGATACTTTTCGAGCTGTTTAAGCTAATATTTAGCTACTTTTTTATAAAAAATCATACCATACATTTAATTTTTGAGAAAATTAACCATTTCTATCGAATTTCGAAAAAGCCCTCTAGCGGCGACATGTAAACTAACAAAACTTCAAATAATATAACATTTATAGCCGAGATAGTCTTATTAAAGCCAAGTTTAATCGGCTACCATTTCGAAGATAGGTGTTTTTCGGAAACTTTAAATACCCCCACCACTTTATTTTTAGAAATACAGCAAAAATTGTCAACCAAAAAAGGTTCAAATTATCCTCGACTTTATAATTCAGGTACTTTTTTGTTAGGTTAATGTAGCAAAATTCACAGAAATATCACTTTTTTAGGTTCAAGATTGCAGTTACGCCCCCTAGCGGCCATTTCAGAAACTTGAAAATAATTTCCAGCTATTTCTTTTGACCACTTTTACTAAAAATATTTTTCCCCAACGCTGTGCGATAAACATTTTTCGAGATACAGCCAGCGTCCTTTCTTATTGGACACCCGGTACATCTTATCGAAAATACTTGTTGAATCGCGTGGTTTAATATCTACGCGATATTTAGCAACACACTGTATATGAATATTACATGATTTCTTTGCAAGAAAGATAAAGATATGTTTTCTATCTTGGTTTTATTTATGAATGGGCCGTGAGAAATTTTAAAGTATGATGCATATAACAATCTCTTAATAGTCTAGTTGAGAAGTGTTTCCTGCGAAAAATAGTTAGAAAAATATGAAAAATATGAGCGATAGCTCATTCGACGAGGAATGCACATCTAAAAAAGGTATTTTGAAGATTATTTCTGCAAATAAAAATTGCAATTTTTATTAAGGAAAAACTAAATAAAAGCCATTTTGATTTTTGATGATAACTCAAAAACCGTAAGAGATAGCGGAAATTGCAAAAAAGATCCTTGAAGAGAAGGAAATTTCCGATAAAAAAGTCAAAACTCCCGGAGTTCTATCTCCATTATTTATAATTTTAATTTAACGCTGAAAATGGGACTACGCGCGACATTTTTGGTTGCGCGCTCGGCGTTAAAACCGAGTACGTCACACTAAATATTTTTTTAGGGTATTAAATGTTGATTAAAAAATTTTTAAAAATTATGGTGTATTTAGAACACTTCAAAGAATTTATTCCCGTTGAATTGGACAATTGTTACAGGGCCGTATTTAGGCGGTGGCGAGATGGGCGCCCGACAAGGGCGCAGCTACCTGGGGGGCGCAAAATCGGCTATGCATTTTTTTTATCAGTTATCAGTACCGTAGTTAATTATTATTTTTATTTTTATGAATTATTAATAAAATATCAATTTATCCTGATACCTACAGCGAGAATGTAACACTTTGAATTTTTTTAATATTTAAGCTGCGGATAAATTGGGGGCAGCACTAGTTCTTTTTTTTTTGTTACATATTATTTAATTTATTAAAGTACAAATGTTACATTTTAGTGGGCCTGCTATGCACAGAATTTTTGTAACTACGGCTTTATTGGTGAGAAAATGTATCCTAAGTTTAATCATTCGCAAATAAGAATGTACAGGGTGTCCCAAACTGGACGCGTTCTTATGGGAACAACTCTTATTTGAAGGAATAGAAAAAAATTGACCAAGGTGTTAGGAGCTTAAATTTAATGAGAAAACTACTGGTGCTAACAAAACTTTGCTATCTCTTATCGTTTGGCCACTAGAGGGCGTTTCTGGAATTTCGTCGATTTTTTAAATGCCCCATAACTTTCTTATTAATAAAGATAATTAATTTTGATAAAAACTTTCTTAAGGCACTTTTTTTCGCAGAATTCATTGCAATAGGCAGATTTTTTACAGGGCGTTTAGATTTTCGTGCACCACCCCAAAATCAATTTTTTTTATATGGACCACCCTATATATTATAAGATTTTTAAAAAGCTGGTAAAATTTCCTAAATTTTGATGTCTCACTTGCTATGTTTATCTTAAAAACTATTAGCAGTATTACGATGTAAAAATTAAAATAATGTGCCTACAGAAATCAACATTGCCATGACTAATAAAATGACATAGGATGCTAACATGTTATGATTAAAACAACAGATCTAAAGTTTTATGATAAGATTACTCATAGTTAATATATTAATTTAATAATTATCTAAAACACAAACGACAACAACAACAAACCAACAATATTAACAAAAAAACATAACTCTACCTAATCCTAATATAAAATGTTATGGAATTTAATAAACGATAATAAATAAACAAAAATAAAATAAAATTATGTTAACAAATGTTCAAATTGTCTACCATTTTGTTGTACGCAAATTCTACATCTTTTTTTAACAGCATTAGCTCATTAATAAGTTCTATATTTTGAACTCGGTTAAACGCACCTCGCAACGCCCTTTCTAATTCTTCCCGGCTATTAAAATTATTGTTTTTATAAGTAAATGGAATATCTTCCAAGAATGGTTCAACCTGGTCCCTTAAAATATCCAAATATTGTCTAGAATTCAGCGGTTTATCATAAATGTAGGGTCCAATGAATTGTCCTCTAAAAATTCCCAACCACACATTGAAGCTAAATCTTCCTTGTTGTCTGTTTTGGACAGTTGCATGGGGATTTTCTTGGGACAAGTGTAATCATTAAACCGATTAAATGCCGACTACTAATCGAAGCCTCATCAGACCAAATACAATCTAAAGCAAAATTTGGTTCATTTTGTATTTTATTTAAAAACCACTCACAAAAACGAGTTCTTCGATCAAAATCCCCAGGGAGAAGATGATGGATTTTGCGGGTTGGATAAGGCTTTTTTTTCAAAATCCTGTGGTTTTTGCTTCTGGATATGCCAGTCTCTGCTTTAAGTTTTCTTGTGGAAGTTGTACCATTATTTTCATATAAAGTGCCCAATACGGTTAGGGTTTTTACTTCATTTTCGTTTTGAATTTCTTGATTTTGAGCATAATTTGCTCTGGGTTTGTTAAAAGAGCCAAAATTTTGAAGATTATGGGCAAGTCTAGCAAATACATCCCTGGATGGTTGCTGCCGTTCGGGATATCTTTGAAAATACAAGTTTCTTGCCGCCTGAGCGTTTTTGTTGCTTTCTATGTAACATTCAAGCATGTTAAACTTTTCAAAATTTTCATACATTTTTTAACACTTTTTAAAAACCTTTCTTTAAAACTTATTTAAATTACTTTTTTTTCTACTAAAAATACCAAAATATTTAACAATATTAAGTACCACTGTCAATTCTCAACTATTCAGAAGCTGTTAAAATATTAAAACAAAAAAATCATATGCACGGCCTACTGCTTTTTTACGTAGCAACTTTAAATATGTGCCTTTAATCATAACATGTTAGCATCCTATGTCATTTTATTAGTCATGGCAATGTTGATTTCTGTAGGCACATTATTTTAATTTTTAAATCGTAATACTGCTAATGGTTTTTAAGATAAACATAATAAGTGAGACATCAAAATTTAGGAAATTTTACCAGCTTTTTAAAAATCTTATAATATATAGGGTGGTCCATATAAAAAAATTGATTTTGGGGTGGTGCACAAAAATCTAAACGCCCTGTAAAAAATCTGCCTATTGCAATAAATTCTACGAAAAAAAGTGCCTTAAGAAAGTTTTTATTAAAATTAATTATCTTTATTAATAAGAAAGTTATGGGGCATTTAAAAAATCGACAAAATTCGAGAAACGCCCTCTAGTGGCCAAACGATAAGAGATAGCAAAGTTTTGTTAGCACCAGTAGTTTTCTCATTAAATTTGAGCTCCTCCGGACGCCTTGGTCAATTTTTTTCTATCCCTTCAAATAAGGGTTGTTTCCATAAGAACGCGTCCAGTTTGGGACACCCTTTACAGGGTGGGCAGTTTTTTAGGATCCTATAAATTTTCTCAGAAACTGCAGACTTGCGAGAAAAAAAGTTCGAACAAAAGTTTCTTGGAATAATTTATGCTTTTAATTAATTTCACTTTCACTTATACAGGATGTTCATTGTGTTTGCGACCGGTGTTGACTTCCTTATTTTAAATGGAACACCCTATATATTAGTATATATTTAGATAGCGCCTCCAAAGACAAGTTCAACGATATATAACAGTATGGGTCTGTGTCGCGACGTTTTGGATTTATTGAAGTTTTTCTTTAATTTTTGACCTATTTTAAAATTAATACAAATACGGTAAATATTCCTTTTTTTTAATTTGTTTACGTAAAGAGAATTACAAAAGCCTACTTTATCCCTATTAGCTGGCAATTTTTTTTAATTTTAAAAATGTTACAGTGTTGCCATGTTTTGTCTATCGTAAAATTTCTTGAGATTTTTAAATGCAACCCCCTATATAAAGAATTAAAAGACCTTTTCAACGATGTATAACAACATGGGTCTGCGAGTCACCGTTCCGAACATATGGATGATTGTCTTCAGGAAAAATCATATTTTTCTTTTTCCAACCACACTACATCCTGTATACTTAATATTATAAATCAATTTAATAAATTTGGTTTAAGATGAGTTACAAATTCTATATAATTTATATATAAAGATACGGTTGTAGTGTGGTTGGAAAAAGAAAATATGATTTTTGAAGTCCATAAGTTCAAACGGGACCCATTTGTTATCATGTTAAAGTATTTTTATCTTTATATAATTTGTATTATATACAGGGTTGCATTTAAAAATTTAAGAATGATACAACAAATACTGTAACGTTTTAAAATTAAAAAAGTTAATAAAATAGTTGAATGAAAATTCAAAAATTAGCAGCTAGAAGTGAGGTCTTAAAAAATTGGCCCGTGACCATGCACACGATTCCAACCCCTAGCACAACAAAAAGATTATCATTGTAGAGTAATGTCGCAATGTCCGGAACTACGGAAAGTTGAAAAAAAAAAATGCGGCTGCCTGAAAAAAAAAAATTTTTGTACCACTTTCTTTGACTTTTTCGAATTTTTAAAATATAGTAAAAATTAAAAAATTGGGGATGCGGATAGTTCTGGACTTAGACAACTCTATAAACAAGACTCTTAAAAAATTTCAAGTAAATCGGTCCAGTAGAACATGGTCACGGGCCAATTTTTTGAGACCCCCCCCACTTCATCAGCTACTTCTATTCTTTCTTGGTAAAAAACTAACTTTAGCTAAATATTTAACGAAAATAAATTCTTTAAAGTATTTTGAATACACCTTAATTTTTTTAAAATTTTCAATTAATATTTAATACCCAAAAAAATATTTAGTGTGACGTACTCGGTTTTGACGCTGAGCGCGCAACCAAAAATGTCCGCGGAGGACCATTTCAGCTTTAAAATTTAAAAAAATTATAAATAATGGAGATGGATGTCCGGTTTTTAAAGGGGTTTTTTTTGCAATTTTCCTTTTTTTGGTTTTTTTAGTTTTTATCAAAAATCGAAATGGCTTTTTAATTTTTTTTTTTTTTGTTAATAGCAGTTGCAATTTTTATTGGGCAGACAAAATCCTCAAAACGCCCTTTCTTAGATTTGCATTCCGCGTCAAATGAGTTATCCCCTCATATTTTTTTAAGCCTTCTAATAATTTTTTCCCGGCCCCACCTTTTTGACTAGACTATAAATGCTTTTTTATCATTGTCGTTTTTGTCTTTATTTTACAAAACTTAAGTTTAACACGATATTTGATGCGGTTCGAAAGACATCTGTTTGACAACAATGAAAACTAGTTAGCGCAATTGTTTTCCTCCATGGATATGTGGCAACACCGGAATGAATATGTGACACTGGCGCTTCCTATTGCATTAAACTATCTTAATAGTTCATTAATAGAATTCTTTTTTTGTAATAAAGTTTTGTCACAAACCATAATGATAAAAAGGCGAATAAACAAGCCTTTAAAAGGTCTAATTATCTGTCATCATTATGACAACTACGGCACGTTTTTAACTTATATCTAGTTTTGTGTTTAAAAATTTAAGAATACCCAACATACTCTTTAAAAAATAACTAATAACACAAAATTTTAAATCCTTTAAAAGTATTAAGTATCTCCTGTAAAAGGATGACCCGGATTTTTATGTTTAATATGATCTTTAACTGATCAAATCATTACTTGATTGAATTTTGTCATGACTAAATTTATTAGAACACTAATTTCAAAATTCTACTTATATTTACAACATTGGAGTATGTTTTACTAACATTGTAGCTTCTTCCAGTTAAAATTTATTCTTATTTAATCTACATTTGTTTTTAACAATTAGTTACTAAAAAACTTAAATAATGCTTAGGGCTTAACCTTTGGTTGATCGCTTAGAATATCCTGTGTTTTTATTTTATTTATTTATTTATTTATTTTTATTTCCAAGAAGACAGTTTTTACTTTTATTAGCCAAATGTAAAATTTCATAATTATCACTAAAGCTACGGCTGTGCTCTATCAAATGTGACACATAAGTAAAATTTGATAACCACCCTACCCCCAAAGTAATTATGAAAATAAATAAAAAAAAAAGA
>JAHBCN010019340.1:0-16018 GCA_019359885.1 Listronotus oregonensis
GATAACAAATAACCTGAAGGACCTTGGTATGAAATAGTGTTTTTAAAATTGTCAATTACATTAAAATATTTGGTTACTTAGCTTTAAATAAAACGAACAATATTTCTAAATATATTTTTTATATACCTATATATTTGACTTTTTCATCGTTTAAATCTAAACATTAGCTATTCCGTTTTTAAACTCAGCGAGTTCTTTTTTCCAGATACATGTTTATTGATGTTTATAGACGTTAACTGCCGAATAAAAAAAATAAAAGCTCAGCAGTTTATATCAGTAAAATGTTCTATATACTATTGATCAGAAATGCTGCTACCTGAACCGAACCATAAGTTGTATTTTTCATATTTATGTTATCATCCCTTAACGCTTCCGTTTCCTTTCCTTTCGCGACTTTACTGTTAGGTTATTAGACATTAAAAAAATTTAACGGCAAAAAGATAATGCTGATTGGTTAGAATTCAGGTTCATTTAACAGTTTTCTTTGTATTCATTTTTTTGTAACTAAACTCCAATTTTATACACAGATTTTAAATTTTGTTACCTCTCGTATTTAACAAATATTCATTTAATCTAAAACTTCTAGGAATTTCTTTAAATGGCATAACTGACATCAACTTTGAGAAATCAATAAAAATAATTATTCCACTCAATACCACCATTGTTATCCAGAACTTAATAACAATTGAGGGTAATTTCCACTTTTTGTCGTTATTAATTAAATTACTGGAAGTAGACATAACTAGACTTTAAGTAGTTTTATCTTTCCTAAAATGAAAAAAAAATTAATACAAACTAATTGGATATAGTTAGAAAAGAATTTTCTTTCCCTATCCGTTCTAAAAATTGCGACGATCATGATTGTTTTTATTTTAGAAATCTAACATGTAGGAAGGTAGATGCTACTATTTTGACGTTGAAAAAAATGACTCGGATGATAGTTGAGTTAGAAATTGTGTGTCGGATACGCCACGCTCAAGGGAAACACAAATAATTAATCTTTATGCTGACGGTAAAAATGGTTTTGTTCCAAATGCCTTACCTTTATCAGCTAAAACATATCTTGTGCCGGTTAACAAGAATACATAACCGAATAGCGCTTACCATTCTTATATATTTGTTAAATTTTCAAAGATCAGTACTACAAAAGATAATTTATGAAACATAAAAAAATAAATATTCAAAAAATGCCCAATAATTAAAGAGGTGTAAAAAATTATTAAAAGTTATAAATTAAAAAATGAATATATTATTAATAATATTTTTCAGATATTTTGCATACTTTATAAGAATTTTTGCGTATTAAACCCTATATATTTCTTTGTAAAGTATTTATTTTTAATGAACTGGCAGTAGTGATGGAACCTTCCGAATGATCTTCCGAACGATATTCGAATATAGAAATGTTTCGAATGATTCCAATATTTCGTTCGGATATTCGAATATTTTTATTCCAATCAGCTGGGGTATATTACCGCTACTTATCGGACGATAGTTCATTCAATTCGCGGTTCATTCATATCAAGAATAGAAATTTTCCACAAAATGTCGACTTTTTTGGCGGCCACTGTATACTATTCTATACACCACACCAATAATTACGAATTAAAACGAAAACAAAACTTTCGCCGCACCACTAATAACAGCAAAACAAATTTAAAACGTACAAGAATACGTATGCAAACACAACATCAACCCAATAATAGTCGACTGAAATTAAAAGCCGAAACAAAATAATTCATTTTTCATCTTCCGACATCTGATTTATCCGGAATAATTCGTTATTTCGAAAGCAAACCTTTCGACTTCTGGGTATGTCGACGGTTGGCGGTCGGCGCAATATATCGAATACCGACTGACGTTGATCGGTCAATGTTTCATATGTCGAATGATATTCCGAATATGAAGATCTTCCGGAATACGAAAATTCGAATATTAAAATCATCCGAATATGCCCATCGCTAACTGGCAGTATCAAGGTCACCACTGAAGGAATAGGGTGAATATAAGTGGATATCCGCACTTTATAATATACTTACGGTTTTGGGTAACTGTCTAGAAAGTTGCCGCAACTCCGATTTAGAACAAATTTGGTATACGGGGGTATTTTGGGACACTGATCACAACATTTTTGGCGTTTTCGAGATATCCATAGTTAAACTTGAAAATCAAACTAACCTTATTTACACTGTTTCTCTTTCTTTTTGCACAGAATTCCTGATTTTTACAGTAAATTCAAACACAATATTTTATAAACACCTTTTAAAAACTTGTTTTTGTATTTATTTTATACCTATTTTCATTTAATTGCAAACCTTCATTTTCAAACGCTGCAACCATATATACACTGGGGAATTATTTAGAAAAAAGGCCGCCCCCTTTTAAGAGTGAAACTTCGCAATTTAATGGAAAAAAGGTGTAAAATGAACATAAAAACAAGTTTTTGAAAGGTATTTATAAAATATTCTGTGCCACTTTAGTGTGAAAATCAAGAATTGTGTACAAAACAAAGGGAAAATATAGTGTAAATAAGGTTAGTTTGATGATCGATATCTCGAAAACGAAAAGTTTCCGCCAAAAAACCCTCGTATACCAAATTTGATCAAAATAGGAGTTGCAGCAACTTTCTAGGCAACTACCCGTTTTGAATTAGTTATTTTTGACTTTTTCACAATTTTTGTTTTACGTTAATAACAAATATATTCAGCTGATTTGGGGTATCATAAAAAAGGTACGAAAATTTAGTTAGTCACCTACCTTAAGTAATGTAATAATTAAAACTATAAGAAGTTTGAACTAAACAATGATATGTGAAAAATTATTTGGCACATGTCACCGAAAAAGAAAGTAAATATTCTATTTTATCACCTGTAGTGTCAATAATCATTTACTCTGACAACTATTTAAGTTGGACTGCCGTTTCCACTTTTATCAAGTGAAATCACGCGTTTGGACGCTTAGGCTGTTTCATGGGGAACGACCGCAGTGGCGCGAAAAACCGTGTTTTTGCTCGTGAAAATTGAAGGGGAACTTGCCACCAATTAATAAAGGGTCTTTCTTCTTGGGCTTTCTGATGTTTTTATATTTTGTGTAGTGCACGAGGTTGTCTTTCTAGGGCGAAGGATTGGTTGCGCGCGCAATGTATGACGTCAGACTGACAGCCAGCTGGTTGTACGCAATATCACTAGCAGTTCCTGGTTAGATTACCGTTAATCACTCTTATCGATTGTGTTGTGTATTAGTCGGAATTTCTTGGGGCTACAAACCTCGGGTATCCAGATTTTTCACCGACAAAGCACAGGAAACCTTATGTTGCGACATCGCAAAGAAAAAGATTGGCTGCCAAGGCTATTAATTTGAACAGACAATAGACTATTTAAGTTCGGAAGTTTCGCATCTATCAGATAAATATGTTGGCAGGTGCATTATGTGTCTTATGTATAACTATAGAATACATGTAAGTACTTTTTTCTTATTGAAATCGCGAGTTTGCGAAGTAATTCATTCATGTAAAACTTAGAGAAGTTTTTTTAGAAGTAGGTTTTTGGAATTATTAAAATTATTTATGCAACATAATTTTTTTTATACTGAAACAGTCCACGAAGGTTTATAGTCAAAGTACTAATACACCGACACCAACAGCTGAGTGTCTAAATATGAAACTATTTTAGTGTTTATTAAGTATGTTAAATATTATCGATCATATTTAAAAAAAGTAAATAAAGCTCTTGGACCTTACATTAAATGTATTAAAAACATATATTACTGAACACTATTCTGCATCTGTTTAAGTCTAAATAAAATGATAAGCGCAAAATAAAAATATAAAGAAATAAATTTACATTATTGTTAATGATAAACTATCATAATGCAGCAGTCGTAAAATTGAAACCATGCATCACAAATTCTTTACTAAGCTTTTCTCGAAAGGTGTTTTACGTGAATAAGATAAAGGTCATTTTATAAACTTATCGTTCCCGTTCTCGCTATCGTCGATGTTCACGTTTGCAAGTTAAACTTATCGTGTTTAATGTAACCATTTATAAACGACGCCGCCGGCGCCTTTCGCAGTTCAGTTGCTGTTCCGTGTGGTTTAAACTTGGCCATGTTTTATCTTTGAACGTTAGTCGTTCGCTGGCGTTCGTGAGTAGAGATGAGTTCGGTAATAAAATTGGAACTGGAGTGGCGTTAGAGTAGCGCTCAGACGAAAGAAAGAAAAGACTTAACATTTCATTCATAAGTGACACTTTGTTTTGTCCCAGACATTATCAATAAAATCATATAAGGGGAAAAAGGATAGAAGAAAAATTAGGACTGATCAAGGCAACATTGTACGGACTGTGGTACGGAGCCTTGCAGTTTCGACCAGTGGCGTATGGTTTAGGTTAGAAGTTTCGATTAGATATAAATTTATTAAAAATATTAATTTTTAAATCGTTCTAATTATGGTGATCCTTTTAATTTTAGTTTATTAAAAAATATTGATTAGCAACATAAATAGTTATAAAATATTTTATTCTAAAAATAACTAAAATTTTTTTGGTGTATTGGTTATTTAAACAAAATTACTTTTCTCCTATAAATTTAGAATAATGTGGGCCACAAATTAATTAAAAAAAAGACAAAAACTGGGGATACTTTTTATTATATACGGTACACAAAAATAACATAAAATATTAGATATAAGGCAAAATAAAAATTATCTACTTATTCCTAAGATAATATACAGTGTTAACCATAAAGTCCGCATCAAATGGGAAAATTTTTCCCCAATTAATTCGGGTAGTTTTTTTTTGCCAAAAGTTTTTGTTTGAAAAATAATGCCAAATAATGTATACAAGGTGCCACAGATTCGAGTGCATGCATGGGGATACCGTAAGAGATATTAAGTCGGTTAAATTTTGGCAAAGTTGTGTATTTACGTAACTAACCATATCCACTTTAGAAAGTTGCATAATTCCGAGTACTTTCGGAGATATCCGAAAAAAAACGAAATTTGCCGATTTCGTTTTTATTTTTTCCTGACGTTATTTAAAGAGATATGGAAAAACAAAAGATACTTTCTCGTGGTCACTTTTTAAGCTCTACAAAACAGCGTTAAGAGATTTTCCGCACGACGTTTCGTTTTCGTTAAATCATCATCAACTTTATTTTTTTAAATACGGACCTGGTTTTTTTATTTCATTTTTTGAACCCCTTATTATTTCAATAACAAAAATGTATAACACTTAATATTTTTTAACAAATATGAAAAGCCCCTATAAGAAATGTTGTGCGTTCCTTGTCTAACTCATTGTCTCTTATGGAAAATGTGTTTATTTAACAGAAAAATATTAAGTGTTATACATCATTGTAATTGGGATTATAACTGCTTCAAAAAAAAAATGCAATGAACAATTGAGTGCCGTATTTAAAAAAATGATGATGGTTTAACGAAAACGAAACATTATACCAAAAATCTCTCAACGCTGTTTTGTAGAGTGGCCATGAAAAGTGTCTTTATTTTTCCATATCTCTTTAAATAACGTCAGAAAAATAAAAACGAAATCGGCAAATTCGGTTTTTTCCAGATATCTCGGAAGTACTCGGAATTTTACAACTTTCTAAACGGCATGTTGTTAGGCACCTAAATGCGCAACTTTTTAATAATTTAACCGACTTTGTATCTCTTCCGGTTTCCAAGATCCCCATGCATGTACTTGAATCTGTGGCATCCTGTATAAGGATGATCACGTGACTTTTTTTAGCTGTCAAATTTGTTTTTTTTTTCAGACAATCGCAAAATGAAGCATTATCTTTTAAAATTTCGAAAAATTGTATTTGCATGTTGCAAAATATATTTTGGGGACAGCTAAATTGATTGCAGCGCTCGCTGTGGTCAAATTTTTCGATAAATCATACACCCAATTATCCATGGATATGTCTTCATCCTTAAAAGTTAATTAAATTAAAAAAATAAATACGTGAAAACCTTTAGAAAACTTTTGCTGATTTTGTAAGACCATATTAATTACATACCCTTTCACTTTCCTAGGGGAAGTCTCCAATAAAGTGGAGTCAAAAAGATGTACTTGTTTTAAACATAAAAGCTCAAACGTTATTAGATAGACCTACACCAAAGAAATGATGTGTTTTTTAAATCAAGAACCAAAGTTTACAAAGATTCGTAAATATAAAAAACAACGTTAACAATAATTTGAATGTATTAGTCTATAATAATTACCTTCCATCAACAGATTGATTGTCAAATATATGAGGTAAATTTTTTTTATGATGGCTCCAGGCCTTAAATATCTGCTATTGTTTCCCTTAATCAAAATATTCTGTGGATCAAAATGGTCTGAGCTTAGCACAGGCACCCTGTGCTAAGCCCAGCTGGTAAATGTTGTCCCTCTTCAATTCCCACAAGAGAAAACCAAATGTTTCTTGTCATTGGATCTGAGGGAAACCTAAAATATTAGAAGATCTTTTTGTATAATGTATAATTTCTCCCACAATATTATAAACCTACTCACAAACTAATAAATTCGATAATATTCTAATAAAAATAATAAAACAAGTACAATGCGTAAATAACTTTTGGTCTAGTTACTGTCTTGTTATTTTTCTTCAGGCTATTGTAAATCTACGCCACTGACCTTGGTAAAAACATCGCCTAGCAAACAGAACCTAACTTACCTATCAAAAGACACATCTTCGTGTAAATAATCCAATTTTTTACACAAAACACATTCTCGCACCATTTTAGAGTTTTTAATATAAGTTTGTAAATAGTTTTAACAGATAGTTTTAATAAAAACACCACAAAACACTTAAGAAAATCCAGGGCAACGTCGCACTACACCTAATCAGGTTCATTCAATTTATCAACGGACCGGTTGTAAAATTCCTACGCGCGTTGAAGCGGCATTGCCATATTCCGCCTGCGAAATTCCTTTGCGGGCGAAATGTAGCAATGCGAAACGTATTTAACAATAAAAATAAATAAAAAATGGTTTATGTAGCAAAATTATCTTTAAATTATTTATTTTTTAAAGCCAAATCTAGTAATCTATTTATTTTTATGCCCATTTTTTATTATAAATATAGAACTTAAAGGCAATTTTATTTAGAAATGTTTAAATTCACTTCAAACTGGCAACAGATTTTATCGACTTTAGTTACGCGTTACGTCCTTTTCCAATGTCTGACCGTAAGTTCGTGTTTTCGAGTTCCTGTTTGGAGTAGCGTTTTAATCACATCACAAAGCTTAAGGTGCATGTACTAACTAAAGGCTTATTATTTGATATTTGCTGTTTATTTAAAGTAATTTCTTCATTCTAATATGCTTGTTCAAACCAACATTGCCCTGACCATCTTGTATCACAGGATGAACTTTTTTGATATTTTCACAACAAATTTAGTATAAAACACGATGTATAACACGATGCCGATAAAATAACTCTCATAAAACAAAAAGATAAATGATCTACTAAAGCTAACCAACAAAGAACCAGTAAAACCCAAACGTAACCTACGCATGAGCACTCTAAAAATTCCTCCCCGGAAAGTAAAACTTTGGGAGTAAACTCTTTTATCTTTACTCTGCATTACTCGAACGAATTTTTAAGTACGCTAATAAACGAATTCCTTTTAACTTGTAGAACCTTTTTTAACCTGTCGTACGACGTACGAATTTTTTTAAATTTTTGTGTCGGAAAACTTGCATGTCTCATTGATCAGAATTTCGGATCCGATATCCAGTCAAAAAAAAAAAAAAAAAAGTAAGAGCATTTTGAAGGTCAACCTGTGAAACTGCAACGAAAAAAAGATGAAATAATAACCTAGCTAAAACTTTTTTAATAATTTTAATTTTGTTAGTTGCAATTATCGTTATAAAAACAGATATCTTTGTTATTCTTAGCGGAACTAAAATATTATGTAATGAAAGAAGAGAAAGTGGTTGTTAAATATAAGATAAATTTAGGTTAAATCATTTAATATTCAATATTTTAAAATTACCTCAAAGTAAATAAAATAAGGTTAGAAGACCAGAAAGAAACGTCCGACATCGTACAAAATTAAAATTAATTTAAACTCCATCCGACGTCGGATAAAATGTTAAAATATTCGGATGAAAAATGGCGCCAAAATGTTCTGACCAATCAAGATACTTTTGGATGATCGGATCGTCGTAAATCGGATGCATGAGACTCCGGCTTTACGAGTCCTTTTTAAAGTCATGTTGTAAAACCGTTCTTGATAGTTCAAAAACTGACAGAACGGTTTTACAAATTAAAAGCATTACTAGAACTATATACCAATTTACTCCAAATCCATTAAGCCGGAGTCTCATGCGTCCGATTTCCGACCTTCCAACGTACGATTTTTTTTTTAATTTTGTGTCGGAAAACTTGCATGTCTCATTGATCCGAATTTCAGATCCGATATTCAGTCAAAAAAAAAAAAATAAAATAAGAGCATTTTGAAGGTCAGCCTGTGAAACTGCAACGAAAAAACTAAAACCTTTCATATTTTGTGACTAAAACTTTTTTAATAATTTTAATTTGGCGATTTGCAATTATTGTTATAAAAACAGATATCTTTGTTAATTCTTACGATTAGCGAAACTAAAATATTATTTAATGGAAGAGAAAGTGGCTGTTGAGAATAAGGTAAATTCATATTAAGATAATTTTTTTTTAAAGATTTTAAATTATAACTGTTTATTTTAATATTCAATATAAATTGAAATTAACCCAACAAAGTAAATAAAGTAAGGTTAGAAGATCAGAAAGAAACGTCCGACATCGTACAAAATTAAAATTAATCGTCGGAAATCGGCGTTTTAGACTTATTTTAGAAATTAAAAATGGCTTTATGGTTATGAATAAACAAGTAAAGTTACTTGTTTATAAAAATAACTGGATTTATTTGAGGTGTTTTTTACAAAAAATAAGCAATTAAATATTGTAAATTTTAGTGTATTGGTTTATTATATAAGTGCCCAATCAGTGAATGTCCTCATTTGATGGTAATCAGTTTCAAGAAGGAGAAATTTTAAGGTTAGTCTTTTTGAAAGCCTCATAATGCGAACCATACACGGTCAATTTTATTTTTATTTATTATGTTTGCAAAGTGATTTGATCCTTTCAGCACATACGTTCATCAGATAAATGAGATAAATAAGCAAACAAAATTCCAACTTGTATTTGATTAAAACTTGACACAGCCTACTAGACTTTGACAAAATATTTTCAAGTAATGCCACACACGCGCAAATTATCAGTTCGTAAAAAGGCCCCGCCCATACAAAAATTAAAAACTTTTAATTTGATCAAATGTGTTTGCAAACATTGAAACTTGTTTAAAAATAACGCCACACACTAAAATATCATTTAGGTAATTGTCTCGAAAGTTGCCTCCTTTCCGATTTTGACCAAATTTGGTATACGGGGGTTTTTTGGGGCGCTGATTACGAATCTGAAAAAATATTTTTTCGGCAACGTTTCGTTTTCGAGATATTCATCATCAAAGTTGAAAATCAAACTAACCTTATTTTCACTATATTCCCCCTTCTTTTTGTACACAATTCTTGATTTTTATATAAAGTGGCACACAATATTTTATAAACACCCTTTAAAACCTTATTTTTTTATTTATTTTACACCTTTTTTCCATTAAATTGCGAAGCTTCACTTTCAAGCGGGGCGGCCATGATTTCCTAGTGTATACATGGTTGCGGCCACGATCCGACGTGTGAAAGTGGAGGTTTGCAATTAAATGGAAAAAGGTGTAAAATATAAAAACAACTTCTTAAAAGGTGTTTTTAAAATATTATGTGCCAATTTAGTGTAAAATTCAAGAATTCTGTGCAAAAAGAAGGAGGAATAGTGTAAATAAGGTTAGTTTGATTTTCAACTTTGATGATAATATCTCGAAAACAAACGTTGCCGAAAAATATTTTCAGATTCGTAATCAGAGCCCCAAAAAACCCCCGTAAACCAAATTTGGTCAAAATCGGAGAGGAGGCAACTTTCGAGACAATTACCATCATTTATTTGCAAACCTGTTTGCAAATAAATTTGACCGTGTATGGTTCGGGTAACTCAAAAAACGGAGGTTTCCAGATTCGTGAATAGCGCCCCAAAAAACTCCCGTATGCAAAAAATTATCAAAATCGGCGTCATGTCCCATAAGTAAAATTTTATCTAGTTATTGATTTTGGTACAAAATTATTCTTTATTTTTAATTTTCATAAATTATGTAACTATTAGATGATTAGGCATCGCTGATCTGTAGCCTTAAATTTAGACAAGACCTTTAAATTCAAATAAGGTTTCGGACGTTTAACGGATATTTAAAAGTCGGGTTATTATTTCGATTTCCTTCTAATTAAGCACGACCACAACAAAAACAAACTTAACCACACATTTTTGATAGGTGTGTACTTTGTTGACTCAGAAGCTTTAGAAAACTTTAAAATATCCAAATGGCAAAGAATACATCCAGTTCGGCTTTTCGAAAAATTGACGTTGATCAATATTCTGAAGACAATTATAAAGAAGATGAAGTTGACCAAGTTGGCCCACAAGGACCAGATGAAAATGAAGTGAAAAAGCTACTTGAAAAATATCCTTTTTTCTTTTTTTCCATTGAGGATTATAGTATAGAACGTTATTAACATAGTCTTCTTAGACAGAGGATAACATGTTTGTTGCTTACCTACTTGTTTTGGAATGTAGATTTCAAATCGAAAACATTTTTAAAAATAATTTTTTAAAATTTCTTTTATTAAGGTTTTCCAGAATACACCATGAACATATCGTCACTCTGGAAGAACAGTTACATAAGTTAAAAATGTAGTTTTTTAGTTATACATTAAAAATTAGCTAAATTGTCTTGAAAGTTGCCTCCTCTCCGATTTTGACCAAATTTGGTATACAAGGGTTTTTTGAGGCGCTGGTTACGAACCTTAAAAAATTTTTTTTTTGTAATTGTCTAGAAAGTGGCCGCAACTCCGATTTTGACCAAATTTGGTATACGGGGTTTTTTTGGGCGCTGATCACGAATATGAAAACCTTTTTTGGCGGAAACGTTTCGTTTTCGAGATATCCATCATCAAAGTTGAAAATCAAACTAACCTCATTTACACTATTCCTCCTTCTTTTTGTACAGAATTCTTGATTTTTACACTAAATTGGAACATAATAGTTAATAAACACCTTTTAAAAACTTGTTTTTATATTTATTTTATACATATTTTTAATTTAATTTAAAAATTCACTTTCAAACGTTGCAACCAGGTATACAATATATACAACATGGCCGCCCCCTTTAAAAGTGATACTTGGCAATTTAATGAAGAAAAAGGTGTAAAATAAAAAAAAAAGTTTTTAAAAGGTGTTTATAAAATATTGTGTGCCACTTTAGTGTAAACATCAAGAATTGTCTACAAAAAGAAGGGGGAATATAGTGTAAATGAGGTTAGTTTGACTTTCAAGTTTGATGATGGATATCTCGAAAACGAAACGTTTCCGCCAAATATTTTTTTCAGATTCGTGATCAGCGCCCCAAAAAACCCCCGTATGCCAAATTTGGTCAAAATCGGAGTTGCGGCCACTTTCTAGACAATTACCATTTTTTCAGCAAACTTTCCGTTTACGAGATATTCATCATTAAAGTTAAAAATCAAACTAACCCCATTTTCAAAATTGGAAAGGAGACAACTTTCGGGACAATTACCCTAAATATGGCAAAGAATACCCTAGAAAAGTAATATTTAATTACTTAGCCTAATTCGCCACTAACAGGCTATTATTTTTTCCCTGCTGCAATTCTATTGGCGCTTTCACACAAAAACCATCACATATTTACCTAAGACAAGATTTTACTACTTAAGACAAAATTTGACAATATTAATATAAGGATTTTTATAAGAAAAGTGGCTCTTTTGTTATTGCTATTTTTTGTGTAAGATTCAAGTGACCCTATTTGTGATATTTTATTGTTAGGGCAAGTTCCATAAGCTGAAAAATTACATAAATATTTATTTTTTTTAGCTAAAAATCAAAATGTTATAAAAATCATAATATGCTATTAGGAATCAGTAAGGTTAACTCGAGGGGGCAACCACTCCCTGCAATACATGTACATTTTCACCAGAAACCACCAGCAATCGCCTTGGAATTGCTCGAAATCACGCAGCTTTATTAGGCAATCTCAGAAATCCTTCGCAATCCTTATTGGCACATCCATAATCTCTCACGCAATCCCGCAGTCGCTATTGCAATCCTATAGTCTTTCTTACAATTGCTCCATTAAGCGGGGAAGTCGTTTACTTTTGTGCAGTTTGCCAAAAGCCAAAGCCCAGTGTCATCTGTCAAGTGATCAATCTTGCAGTAAGTCTAGGTTCTTCACACATTTCGTTCTATATGTTTTGATTAACAATTTGGGTGTTCCAAATTGTATGATAGTTTCTAAAAAGTGTTTTATCTTATATCTAGGTAAGAACAAAAACTAAATTATTAATAACTTTGATTCTACTCAAATATATTTCTGCACTAATTTCATCTGTACATACATCATTTGAAGTTACTTGGCGAAAATAATAAATAATTGTTCTTATTAACAAACAGAATTTTTAGTAAAAACTTATTTTAGTAAGTCTACAAATAGCACTACTAGTATGCATTTAAAAGTCAAAGACTATGGGTCTCCTCGTCAGTGAATTTCGGCTTCTCTTAAATTATGCAGCTTTTTTCATTGGCGCCTTTAGGAGTAAAAATTTTTTTATTTTGCCTTGAAATAACAAAAAAACCCTAAATATTTTTTTTCTTAGATGAAAATTAAAATTTGCTCCTTATTTAATTATGGGTGTATAAGGAGTGGTTAAGTAATAGTTTAAGGTATTTTTGTTGCCTATTGCTTATTTCTCTAATTGTTTTGGGCCTTAACATAAAAGTGTATTCAGGGTTGCCTTATTGGGAGAGTTTCCTAAAAATTTGGTCCCAGATTATTCCCAAGTTTTTTTTTTCTTTTTGTTAACTATTTTCACTTATTTTAAAGAATTATTTCTGGCATGTAAAGTAAATATCAAAAATATGTATTTTAAATGATACAAATTCTTTTAAGAAATTATTACAAAATTACTAAACAAAAAACGACATAAGTATATTGTTATTTTAAAAATGCAAAAAAAAACAATAAAAATGGAAAAAGCTTAACTTTAAAAGAAAAAAATGGTAATTGTATCGAAAGTTGCTTCCTCTCTGATTTTGACCAAATTTGGTATACAAGGGTATTTTGGGGCGCTGATTAATAATCAGCGCCCCAAAAAACCTCCGGGGCGCTGATTACAAATCTGAAAAAATATTTTTTCGGCAACGTTTCGTTTTCGAGGTATTTATCATCAAAGTTAAAAATCAAACTAACCTTATTTACACTATTCTTAATTTTACACTAAATTGGCACACCATATTTCACAAACACCTTTTAAAAACTTGTTTTTATATTTATTTTACACCTTTTTTCCATCTACTTACAAACCTTTACTTTCACAAGCCGTAATGTGGCCTCAACCATGGTAGGTAGGTAGGTAGGTAGATTTAAAGTGAGAGGACTTTTTACGCCCTACACTGCGACCGCTCGGTCTATTGTGGCTCACACCTTTTTATATTTCTTCCACGGTATGCTAACACCTTGAGTTAAAGCCTTGTGTTCATCTTAGCTTCGGATCGCCGATAACCAGCGACTCTAGCGCATGTTCCAAAAGATCCTACTGGGCCCAACCACAACGACGATGTGTGAACACAGCGGTTGGGGGCCTCAACCATGTATACACTAGGGATTTTATCAACACATATAGTCTAAGATCCCACTGCTCGATTCTGCAGGTATCTGTTTTTTTAATACAATCAATTTTAAATGAATTTTAAGGAAGTATGCAATGGATTAGGAATAGGTTTCCTATAAAAAATTAGCCGCAATTATTTGTAATTAATTTTAGTATGATTAATTCGCTAACATAACTTGCAACTATATGTTTTTTTAATGAATTTACGACATTTGAAAGATAATAATGTTACAAATTGAAAAAAGTACAATGTTGATCACTCGGCAGATGACACTGAGCTTTGGCAAACCGCGCTTTCGCGAATCTTGAAGCGATTGTGAGAAAGACTGCGGGATTGCGAAGGATTTCTGAGATAGCCTTATAAAGCTGCGGTATTGCGAGCGACTGCCGGTGATTTCTGTTAAAAATGTACATGTATAGTGGTCGCCCCCTCGGGTTAACCACTCCGTACATGGTGTAAAAAATATTTAATTAATGCTCTTATAGTAACACAATGAAAATCTCAGATTCTTTTGCTGGCCTTTTTCTCAAATGTAAGTTTTTTTTAAGTTATGTTACTTTTTCCTGGGGTGACAGTATGTACTTAAAAATATTTTCAGTTAATAAAATGGCTACATTTTAAATAAAACACTCAAAGGAACTTTAACAAATACAATATTACTGGAATTACACTGGAACCAGATGACAACGTTTCCATATACCATGTGAGCTAAAAATATGAAAATCACAAATAAATTAATGGTTCCCAGTCATAACTGTAATATATTAATAAATATTACAGATTTTGAAGTTTCATAAAATATTATAATTATGGAATTGGGCCATAAAGACAGGTGGATTCACTCCATCTGTCGACTAACGTTGTTTCTGTGCATTGCCTGTATGTGTAACTTTTTATAGATAACCATTGTCAAAACTACATCAACTGGCTAGATTGTTTTAATGCTTTTAGACCCGCTTTCATTTTAATATACTAAAGACTCAAAAAGTATATTAAACGTGGTTTTTTATTATTATTTTTCATCTAAATTTAATTGGATAATCAGGTTGAATTTAAATCTACTTTGTTCTAATCAAATAGACTCGTAAAATAAGTGGTTTAATAATTCTTTAGGGAATTCTTTAACTTTACTAATAAAAAAACAAATAATTTTATTGATCAGCGTCAGTGCAGTTTAGCTATTACAATATTAGAAACAAATTAAATAAAAAGTTATATTAGGGTTAACATTTTGCATATACCTCTGGTTAACTTGAACTTTAGTTTTTGAGTCCCAGCATTAATTTGCTACAATTGTAAAGCAGCTCTTATAAAAAAAAGCGCGCAGCTGCATGGAAACACTATAAATAACAATGCAATTAAACAGAAATGACAGCAAATGGTTTTTTGTGTCTTTCCTTAACTGCTTAACACAGGTAAATTAATAGAAGCCTTGAAACTTGTGCTGGCAAATGCTCCTTTAGGAAGTAAAAATCAACAAATTAAGGTAATTTGGCTTTTATTGAATAATTAATATATATATATATATATATATATATATATATATATATATATATATATATATATATATATATATATATATATATATATATATATATATATATATATATATATATATAGGGTCTTCATTAATGTTTGTAAACCACGTGACCAAAAATGTTGCGGGTTGCCTATTCAGAGGTTGCACAAAATTTAATAAAATATCCTAGAAATATTCATTGGCGCCGGGCATTTTAAAATCGATATTTAAATGTCAAAAACATTTTTTAAGGTTAGAAAATTTACCATTTATCATTTTTTCAAGTAGTTGTAATTTGAACATCAACAACATGAAGTTATGGTAACACTTGCTTATACGGTTTTCTCCTATTTTTAATATTTTGGCAACATTTTTATAGTCATATTCTAGGGTCCTCAGGGATTGCAAATATACTGGCGGAGAAAAGAAATTATGCGTTTATTTTTTTTTCAATTAAACAAGCTTACGGGACCTTGGAGTGAATAGGGGTGCTGGGCGGGGTAAAAACGTATAGATTAATAATTATTCGGTAATTATTGCATATACGGTTTTCTTCTATTTTTGGATTATATGGTAAAATTTTATATAGCATATTCCGTGTCCTTAGGGGTTGCAAAATACTACCGGGGAGAAATTATGTGTTTTAATATTTTTTTTTTTAATT
>JAHBCN010019341.1:0-16018 GCA_019359885.1 Listronotus oregonensis
TTTAAAAATATTTAAATCCCCAAGAATCAAAGTGGGGAAACCGAGACGAAACTTTGAATAAGTTGTTGTTAGAAATTATTAAAAAAAATGATTTAATTTTTTATTTATTTAGACTTTTTTAATTTTGATTTATTATTACACAATTTGGAACCAATATTTTGTACTAGGTGCGAAGTTTTTTAAGTTTGTTAGTAAAAAAAATTTTAAAGACAAAGACTAAATAATATTCATAGCCCCGTAACTTTGTCCAGGTATATCATTTTAAATTTTTTATAATTTTATGGAGGTTAAAAGAACAATGTCGTTGCTACTTTTAAAATTTCAAAGGGGAACTATGTAGTAATATTTAAAAAATTAAGTCCAGCGTACTAAAAAACTGCTTTTCAGTAATTTTTACACCCCCTGAAATGTTGGAAATTACCAAAAAATTGAATTATTAAAAAAAACACTTTAAAGTGGTACTTTTTAAAGACAAAAATATCTAGTTGTCGGAGTCGGCATTAGTTCGAGACTTTTTGGGGTTTGAACAGTTTTTTTGGGTTTTTTGAAAAATATGTGAGGCACAAAAAAGCCCAAAACAAATTAAATTTTAGGGTTTGTTTCCCAATTGGGAAATTTTTAGTGAAATGGGGAAATTTTTCGGGTTTGGGGGAACTTGAGATGGAGTAGTTTTCGCACTATATGTTAGAAATTCACAACAAATTTCCATTAAGGTTTAAAGACTTAAGGAAAATGCACTTTCAGTAAAGGGGAAAAACTTTCGAACCTTATTAGTAAAACCCTTAGAATAACCTAAAAATATATTTATAACAAAATGTAGGGCCCTTTCATTTATTTTAATTTTTTATGTTATTAAAAGAAAACCAAAAAACACAAAAAAAAATAAATTAAAGGAAAAAAAAAATCATATAATTGAAGAAATGTAAAAAAAAAATTTTTCGGGGAAAATTTTTATGAAAGGGGGCCGTTTTTTTATGAATCTATTGACACACTTTCAAGAAATTTTTTTTAAAGTTTAATTTTTATATTACTGGAAAATTTTTTTAACCCCTAAAGGTAATATTTACTTAAAATAAAAAAATTAATCCATTATATAAGGGGGAAAAACACGGAAAAGCTACTAAAAAAAGCTGAATAAAGACAAAGAAAGCAAATAGCCAAGTAAAATAGGGGGGAACAAATCTTTTAAAAAGCGGGACCACGGCGACGCTTTCCCCCACGAGCTGGAACGTGGGACGACCGGTTTGAGTTGGGGGAAAATTTTACGAAAAATCATTCAAAATTTATTTTGATGAACAGAAGGGATCGTGGGGCAACGTTCCCGCAAATAAACACAACTTTTAAATTCCCAACAATAGTCTAAAGTTGTGCTTGGGATATCCAAATTTTTTAAAAATAAGTTTTTTAACTTATTGCCTACCATTAAACGACGGTAACCTTTCTTTTTCAAAATTCAGTTTTTTTTCCCAATTTTTTTTTTAAAATTAAAAGTTAAAAAAAAAAGGAATAAAGAAAAACTTTTTTGTAAAAATTTTTAAAAGAAAAAATTTTTTTAAAAAGTTAAGAACAAAAAATTTTTTAAAAAAATTAAAGTTAAAAACCCAATGTTTATTTAGAGATGAAACCCCTTTATTTTTTTTTTAAAAATTTTAGATTTGTTTTTCAAAAAATTTTTTTTTTAAAAAAACCAATATATTATTTTTAAAATATTGTCGCTTTTGTTTTCAAAATACAATTTATGTCAATTTTTATAAAGGCAAAAATGATAAGATGTCCCGGGGGCCAAATGCATTGTTAAAAAATTTTTTTTTCTGTTTAGGGGGTTGTATCATAAAAAATTTTCAGGTAAGTTTTTAAAATTATTTTTTTTATATTAAAAAGGGGGAGAATTGTCGTTAAAACAAATAAAAATTTAAAAATTTTTAAAAATTTTTTCCCTTTTTTTCTGTTTCGGGGATCGGGAAAGTTTGGGGGGCAAAGGACTGAGTACACTGAGCCCCTTATACCCCGAACCAGAACCAAAAAATGCCCCGTCATAAAGATTTTTTTGGCAGACCCAACAAGAAGTTCTCATATAAAAGGGGGATGAAGAACAAACGTTTCTGGACTTTAAACAATTTTTTTCAAAGGGGTTTGATACCCAAATTTTTTACGCCATGAAAAAAAAAACTGGTTTTTTTGTGGTGTTGTATTAATTTTTTTTTGGGCAGAATTTGGTGAACTAAGTCCTAAGTTTTTTGGGGAAAGGTAAAAAAAAATTGTGGAGGGGGTTTCGTGAGGTTCTTTTTAAAAAAATTTTTAAATTTTTTTCTGTGGTTGAAAAAAAATGAAAAAAAAGATTTTGGGGCCGGATTATGGCCCCTTAGAAAACTTTTCAATCATCACATCCTAGGAAAGCAAATAAACGGAAAATTGCCTTGAACGTCCTCATCAGATCTGGCAATAAACTGTAGATCAAAAATTTAAAAGATTTAAAACAAATTTTAGGAAACTTGAAAAATTTAAATTTTTATCAACATTGGTTAAAAAATTTTTTTTACCGTTCATGTTAAAATTTAGAGAGCCGCACTTCTAGGTCTAGAATTGTCCTTCCCCCAGTCGTTCATTTCCATCTTCTTCTATTATCATCGGGAGGCCAACTATCCATAGGATTGTAATGTTCCATTCTTTTTGGAGGATGAGGGCGATTAAGTTATCCCAACCCCAAAAAAGTTTTTTTTTGGTAAATTTAATTTTTTTAAAATATATTATACCAAATATTTTAACAATAATAAAAAATTTAAAAATAATTAAAACATTAATTTTTTTATTAAAATCATGAAGAAATTGTTTTTTCAAGATTTTAATTTCCTGATTTTTCTTTTTCCCCTTTGTTCACAGAAAAACAATATTTAAATTTAATTTTAATTTTAAACGAAAAAATAATAAGCCAAACGAACACAAAAGTTTTTTTTTAAAGATGAAGAATAGGATCCGAAACAGCACGAAAAACGAATGGACCGATAGGACCTAGATATGAGAAACTGGTCTAAAGGGAAAAGGGAAATTTGTATAATTTTTTTTTGCAATCACTCACATGGGATTAGGGTTTTCTACATTGGAAAAGAAAAAGTCCATTTTATTTGTATTTACAATTTATTGACACCTTAAAAACCCAATTTGAAATACTTTTAAAACGAACCTAACCAAAAAAAACAAGATGGGGTTGTTTACCCGTAGGTAAGAACTAGCTTTTAACTTTTTTAAAAATTGTCCAAAAACCCGGGATAAAAAATTTCAACTTTTAAAATTTTAAAAAACCCTTTGCTGACGAAAAAATTTGCATTGAGGGTTTTTGATGCAAAAAAAGAATGATTCCCCCTGTTGCCAGATTTCCCCGATTTTCCTTTTAAGATTTTCATTTAAATAAAATTTTCATGTTCTTTTGATTTGATTGGGGGGGACAAATTTATTATCCCAAATTATTAAAATTATATCTCTCAGGGTGGGTAAGACACCCCCTTTTTAGTCAAAGACAGCAAGTTTTTAATGTTTTTAAACAGAATGGGTTTTAAAAATTTAATCTAGGGGTTTTTATACGTAAAAAAGGATACTATGGTCGAATTTCCATTTTTGGTAACCATTGAAAAATTTCCAACTTTTTCCTACAAAAAACACGTTATGAAATGGAATACCTAGTTTTTTTCACGAAAAAAAGGTGAATTTTTTTATCAAAAAACAATAACGTTAAGATAAGAACGATATTAAAAAGTAAACAAAACAAATTAGTCAAGCCAAAGACGTCTAAAATTCCCCCCATTTTTCAGAAAACATCTCACTGATAGAAGGCAGAAAAAACATATAGAAGGAGAAGAGATCCCCAATCAAAAGTACAATCTGTATACAACACCCCCACAGAAAAAGCCAAAACGGAAAAGTAATCACAAAAAGACCAACAGGATCCTAAAAATTTTTAAAAATGAAATTAAGAAAATTAAATAAAAATAATATTTGTGGGACTTCAAAAGAGAACTGTTAAAAAAGGCTTTAATAGAGGTCAGAGCAGCCCACATAAAAACTGAAAAGAACCCGACAAAGAATTTCAATAAAAGATGTACAGCGCACTGAACCGATTAATGATAAAGGATTTTGGGCTAAACAGAAATTTTCCTTTTGATGATATTTAAAAATCCAGACTTAACACACTTTTTCTCAAAAGTTAAGAATCTTATCAAAGTTGTTAAAAAAAAAGAATGAGAAAAGAAAAAAAGAAACAATCAGAAAAACCCCAAAAAATTTTTAAATGGCCTAAGAAATAAAAAGACTTCGATTAAAACAGGTTACATTCAAGAATATTCAATGTTGCCCTTTTTATAAATGTTGCAGTTTTCGTTTAGCAAAAATTCCCAAAGCTAGGAAATGCGCCAAAAAATGTGGAGGCCCCAAAATCCCAAAAACCCCCTGAAGAGAACTTGGACTGTCTAATTCAAAAACTCGGGCGCCGGAATCACTTGCAAGAAATTCAAATTGCCCAGCTTATCACAACGGATTAAAAAACTTCAATGTCAACTAACATCCCACTAAAATTTTTTTTTTATAAGTGTTTCACCCAACAAGCAAAAAGTTTGGGTACTGACAAAGGGTTTTTTTTCAGGCCGCCCCAGAATCGTTTAAAAAAAAATATATTATCATAGATCCCAAAAAGGGCGGGGTTTAAAAGAAAACAAGTTTCTTAAAAAGTTTTTCATAAGGGGAGCGGAGTTTTGACAGAAAAAAAGGCCGAGTAAAGGTAGAAGAAAATTTTTCCTAGCAACTTTTTATTTTTTAGAAAAAAAAAAAATGAAAACTGGTGGGAGTTTTTGCAAAAAAACTTTAAAATAATGTTTTTTATAAACGGATTTAAAACCTGAGTTTGAATACTTGAGAAAGGTTTAACTCAATAATAGTTTTTATAATAATAGTTATTTTTTAAAAAATTTGTCCAAGAGGGGGGTTTTAGAATCTTGAAACATTGAAATCGATACAATAATTATTTAATAGGGGGAGACCAACAACACACCTAAAAAAACTTTAAAAAAGAACAGAGAAAGGGAAAGGAGTTTTCAAAATTTTTTAAAAATTTTTTATGATTGAATCAAATAATAAATTTTTAAATAAAGAATTTTAGACTGAATTTAGATTAGTTTTGATGTTGAAAAAATTTAGTTTTGTTAAGAGGATTTAATCACCCGACTCTGTCTTGATAATTTTAAAAGCCAAAAAGAAAACCATGATTAGAGATGGGAATCAATTACAATTTAGAAAAGCAATTTTGATGCCATGATTCAAATGTTTTAAAAATATGACTTGGAAACTGGAATCATTTTCGATGTTTCGGTCCAATTTTTTATGAAAAAAATTTTTTATTTTCCGTTTGTGTTCCGAGGGTTAAAAAAAAAAGCAGTATCCACCATGGGTTTAACGGGCAAACAAAAAAATTTAAAAATTTAAAGGGAAAAAAAAAAGCCCAAAAAATTAATGCCATTTTTAAAAAGAGTTTAAAATTTACGGGGCAAAAAAAAAAACAGACATTAAAGAAGAAATTTTATATAAACGAAACAAAAAATTGGATGATTGAGGTTCTGGACTATTTAAAAAAAAAAAAAGACTAGGGTCCATTCCTAACAAATGCATTTAAATGGTTTGGGAAAATGAGGGGGGCATGCTATTGCTGATGCTTTTGTGACATTTTGGGGCAAAAAATTTTGAAACCCGCAGAAGCGTTTTTTGGGAAAAAGAATCATTGAGGGAAGATTTCAAGGTGATATAGGGTTGTGGAGCAGTTAAAAAAACCCAAATTAAAAAGTATTGGACCAGATAATATCCCACAATTTTTTTAAAGGGTTAGTTGGGGTTTTTACAAACCACTAAAAAGTCTTTTTAATTTTTTTAAAACATGCATTTTGATTTATGGAAAAGAAAAAGTCCATTTTTAAAAAATAAAACTTTTTAAAAAACAAATTTTTAAAACTGACCCCAAAAATTTAAACCAAATTTTTAAAAAAAATTTACAAATCAGTTTTTTTAAGAATATTTTTTTTTCCCAAAATGGTTGTTTGGATCAAAGATCAACTGTTAGTAACTTAAGCAATATCACTCAGTATATATCCGAAAATCTTGACAACAGATTTCAGGTTGTTTTAATTTACTGATTTCCCCCAAGGCATTTGATAAAGTGTCACATACCATCCTCATAAATAAATTACGAATGAATTTGGCTTTCACCCCAAAACCGTTTTTTAAATTTTTTTCATCATATCTAGAAAACAGACAGCAAAGAGTAGTAATAAAAGAACATCATTTTTAAATTTTTTAGAGCTACCTCAGGGTTTACCCAGGGCACCAACTTGGGACCACTGCTGTTTTTGTTATTTATCAATAGCATATTTAAAAAACATCTCAAACTGTGGTATCTTACTGTTTGCTGACGATCTTAAATTATACTAAAAAAATTAGGAATATAACGATTTTCTAATACTTCAACAAAATTTAGATAAATTAGTAGAATGGTCTGATATAAAGGGTTTTAAAAATTTTAAATATAAATAAATGTCATGTATTTAGCTTTCATAGAAAAAAGGCACCAGTTAACTTTGAGAATGAATGGATCAGTTTTGGGAAACATGTCGGGGTGTAAAGGATCTTGGGGGAACCCTTTTGATCCGGGAAATCATTTAAGCTACAAATTTCTAATATTACAAACAAGGCTTTACCAATGTATGGATTTATCATTAGAAATTGTAGACCGTTCAGGAATATTGCCTACATAAAAAAAAATTTTATATTGCATATGTGAGAAGTTTTTTTAGAATATGCTTCAACTATATGGAGTCCACAATGAAAAAAATTAAAAAAGGGGAAAAAATACAAAAAATTTTTCCCAGATTCCTTTATAAAGAAACTGGAGTCTATGATTTTGGCATTTCAAAAGCAGAGTTAACTCAAATATAGGTTACCGAATTTGGAGACACGCCAAAGTATTAGCCTCTGTTGTGTACTTATATAAATTAATACATAACCGTATTGACGATCCATTTTTTTTTTTCTCACATTACCGTTTTTATGTTTCACATTACCGAACAAGGGATCCAATGACCTTTTACCTGAATGGGGCCAGAACCAATAATTTTAATAACTGGTTAATGTCATGTGTAGGGGAAAAAATTCCCAATTTTTTTTTGAACCTTTTTTTAAACCTAAAAAAAGGGCCAGAACCCAATTTTTAATTTTTTTTTTAATTTTTAAAATTCCCTTCCGGGTTAATTTTTCCTTTTTGGGTTGGAAAAATTTTTTTAAATATTTTTTTAAAAAATTTTTTTTTTAATTTTTAACAATTTTTTTAAAGTACCAAAAAAGGATGGGGCCAAAAGCCCTTGAAAAAGCGGGGAAAATTTTTTGGCCATTGGGCCAAAACCCTTCTTTTACAATCTTTATCACTAAATTTAATGTCAATTCATGGGGGGCATTTTATAGCAGACGTCTGAACAAAAAAGGATAAAAATTTTTTTCTGGAAGTAACACTTTCCAACAAACATGAAACTATATGATTAGCTTTATAAACAGCCCCCTTTCGATGAGCGGCCGCAAATCTAAAACCCCACATATTTTTAAAATATCTGCTAAAGATACCACTATCTTAGGCTTTTTAAAAAATGGCAAAATGTAAAAAAGGCTAAAGAAACTGAAATAATAGATAAATGCTATAAAACCAATTAAACAAATAAAATAAACTAGCAAACACGCACTTGTTCCATAAACTGTTAAGTAAAATTTGAAATGTTTTCCTTCTTTTTGAAACAGCTGATGAAGCTAAGCGCCATCTATTGGTTAATGAATTTCGCGAATAATAGGGTTTCCCAAACATGTAGAGTTTGTATTAAATTAAAGAAATAAATAAATTAATTAATTAAGCAGTTGAAACAAAAATTTTACCATCCACTAAGTTAAAACCAAATGTTCAAATTTTAAACTGGAGAGGAAAATAAATGTAGCACTCTTGTTAAAACATCGGCATACACATTTTTTTTACTTATACAAAATAAAGGGTAATTTTAGAAAACATATAAATTATCGCCCGAAATACTTTTTAATCGGTTTGTCCGTTTTTATAACCCAAAAAATTTTTTTGCTTAAATTTTGTGATATGCACGCCCCTTTATCATGGGAGCTTTGGGGATTTTTTTATATTTGAACACATAACCTTTCTTTGTGTAGAATTACCTCTTAACATATTTTACGTTACTTTACCCGAAATTATGAGTCCCTTCCATATTTAAGGCCCCCCCTAGGAATTACTAATAAAAACTCCTTAAAAAACGTATTACTTAGAAACAAATAAGAAAATGTAAAAATATTTACCTTCCCGATTTTCCCCCTTCAATAGGCCTTCTTCCCCCATTATCCCACTCATGTTCGGGTAATCTGGTTCAACCCAATCACCGCACCTTCATAGGACCAGAACCTGGGGGTCGAAAACATCTCCTCTTCCAAAATCCTGACCTCTAGGGTTAAATTCTCTAAGAAAAAAAAATGTTTTTAGTAAAAAAATCCTTTAAAATGTAATATAAATAAAATAATATTTAACTTCGATAAAAACTCTAATTTAATTCTACCTGTCTATCCCCTTTAACCCTGTCATCTCTTAGTTCCCCCATGTCTCTTCTAGAGCCTCTTCTATCATCGATATAATTCCGTCCCTCCAAAGGCATTCTATCCTCTCTGGGACCTTCATTATAATGGTCATCCATTTCCATATACCGCCTATCGTCATGTCTGGTTCTATCATAGGGGCTGTCATATTCTTTATCATCCATCCTTTAAACCAATAATTAGTAAAAGAACAAGACAACAAAATTTTTAAAATATTAATATATAAATATTCTTTGCCTAGAATTTTGGTCTGTGTAAAACTAACTGTATCAAGTAATTTTTTGTCTGTATATCTTTGGGCATATGTTAGCATTTGTGATGTTACATTTTGTAATAAATTTTTGTAATAAAAATGCAATACCATATACAGAATTAGTTTGAAATTTCAAAATAAAGATCTTTTCCTAAAGCATTTTTTTTTGGGTTAAATATGAAAAAATCATTTTAAAAAAAGAACACGAGGACAAGTTTAACAAATTTAAAAAAGATTGACAGTCATCATGGGCACAAGTTAATTTTTTTTTAAAAAAAGGTTTTTAATATTAAAAATATTGTTTTTTAAATAACCAAATCAAACCAAATTTGATAAAGCAATAAGTGGGATAAGGTACAAATTCCAACAGATTGAATGTGTCATGGGTGTACCTAAAAAATTTTTTTAAAAGAGTCAACTGAAAAAAAAAAATTTTAAAAAACCTGCTAACCAAATTTAACTAAATGTGGCATAACAGTTTTAGTAGATTTTGGGGAGTTTGGACGTACAATAACGATTTTAAAGGGAAAAACAAAATAAAAACTGTTTTAAAAAAAAATTGTACAATAATTTTTAAACACATTCTTTTTTTTTGACACTTTTTTAGTCATGGGAGTACATTAATAAAAGTTTTTTAAAATGTCAATTTTAAAAAAAAAATATTGCAAAAAAAAAAAAGGTACTAAAAAAAAAACCAAAAAGGGGGATTTATTTAAAAATTTTAAAAAAAAAAAAAAAGTTTTTTTTAAAATTTTTTAAAAATTTTTTTATTTTTCTTCACCTTTTTCAAAAAATTTTTTTTGGGTTTTAGGGTTAAAATTTTTTTTTTGAAATTGAAGGGGGGGAAAGAAACCCAAAAAAAAATTTTTTAATTTTTGGTATTTTTTTTTTTAAAACTTGGTTTTTTTTTCCAAACCCATTTTGAATTATTTAAACCCCCCCTCAAAAATAAAAAAAAATTTTTTTTTAATTTAAATTTTTCCCTAAAAAAAACCCTGTTGTAAGTAGTGACGATTATTTTCTTACCTTCGATCATCTCTTATTCTACCTCCCATTCCATTTTTTCCCCCGCTTCTTTCATCATGTTCTCTTTCATAGCCTCTATCTCAAATCGAACCTCGATCATGCATATCCCTATCCATCCTTTCATGTCTATCAGGACTATTTCTTCCAGACTTTCTAGTATCAACGGAATTTTCCACGTCCATCTCTTCGCCACCTCGATCTTTTTCTGCAGAATGCCACACCAGGTATACGACCTTCAGGAAGGGTAGGAGACGTTCTACTCTGTCCCTTAAATATATTAAGTACATTATTAAAAATATGATGTATTTAAGACCGATATGTTTACGGATTTTTCAAGGATACAGGCGAAAGGGGGATGTAAGATACCTACCTGATGGTTTATCCAATCCACGATCTTCCCTTCGTCCCCTATCTCTTCCCCTTCTTCAGATTCTTTCTTTTCCAATTCCTTAAACCCTTTTTTCTTTTCTTTGTCTTTCTTGGCATCTAGCCAAAGTTTTGTCTTTCTTTTCACGTGCTGCCTCTGCTCTTCCCTTATTCGTTTGTCTCTGTCGCGATCTCTATCCCTATCTCTATCTCTGGAATCCCGTTTGTCTTTACGAGATTTGTCACCGGGTCTTTTTTTTACCTTTAGAGCTAGAAATAAGTAAAAATTAGGGGGTTTCACTGTGAAAAAAAAATTTTGATTATTTAAAAAACCCCAAAAATTTAAAATACACTATATACAGATTGTAATGTTTGTTATCCATGGAATTTTTATATTATTAAATGAGTACATAAATTTAACCAAATTTGGGGCTATAAAGGGAAACTAATTTTGGGAAATTTAAAATATTTCAATTAAAAATAAGGAGACTCCCAAATTATAAAATAATTTTCTTGGAAATATAAAAAATACATGCCAGTCGATGTTTTTCAATTTTTTTTTAAAAATTTTTTAAATACAAAAAAATTTTATAAAACATACTAGCGTGGCCCACAATGTTTAAGAATTTTGAAAATAAATACATTATTTGAAAACTAACATTAGCCCTCCCTAATCAGTTACATATACGTAGACCTGCATACATTTTTAATCCCAACTATTATTTTTTCTTAAAATATTCCAAAAAAAAATTTTTTTTTATAAAATTAATTTATCTTACCGAGCTCTCTCGTCCCTCTTATCTCTTCTCTCTGGGCTTTTATCTCTTTTCGTATTGGTTTTTAGTTTTAGACCGATTCGGGGGGTTTTTACGGTTTTTTAAAAGATTTGAATCGGGGATTCTTTTTTTGTGTCCCCTTTTTAGGTCTGTTATCTGTTTAGGCGATCTGGAATCTTTTTTCTTTTCACGATCCCGTTCCTTTTCACGCTGTTTGGCGCGCTCCCTTTCTCGTTCCCTTTCCCCCCCTTTTTTCTCGTTCTTTTTCACGCTCGCGTTCTCTTTCACGTTCCCTTTTTCTAAAACAATTAAAAAAAAAATTTTTTAAAAATATAACTCCTGAAACGTATTTTTTTGTAATAAATCAAAGTTTTTATATAACAGACAGAAATGTGGGAAAGGGGCACCCAAACTTTTCCCTCATAAATATACATATTAGTGATTTATTACATATTAAATGGTTTAAATATTTTATGTCTTGTTTTTAAATCTTGGTCATTTTAAAAAAACCCACATTTAAAATATTAGAAATGTATGACTTTATTGAATGAATAATTAAGAAAACTCCAGTGAACATTTACTTAGCCAAATTTTGAATGTAGGCCATCTTTCTAATAATTCTAAGACATTAACTAGAGTCCAAATTTTTTTTTTAAAAAAAGATTGTAAATGAGTGTCAATTAAAAAGGTTTTGGTGTTGGATAAGATACGGAGATTTATCCCATTTGTATTGGGAAAATTTAAAAAAAGTTAGGGGTTGATATTACAGTTTAGTTATTTCTTATACATAATGTATTGAAATGGATTCCCAATCTTACATTCTAGGACAGTATATCTACATTAAAATTATTAATTTGAAAAATAAAAATGGCATATGTGTGGTTATTTTTAAAGTTTTTTTTTTTAAAATTGATTTTAATATCGATTTTTTTTAAATTTTTTGGTTGACTAGCAGTAATTAGCATAATTAATAAGTAAGTTATCTCCCAGATTACCAGCTAGTCAGAAAATTTCGATAATAAAATAAATTTAATAAAATTTTGAAAATAAAAAAAAAAAAAAAAAACATTCAAAATTAAAAAGGAAAGTTAAGAGAACTCACACGAATGCCTTTTTCAATGTTAGTGTTTTTTAACAGTAAGTAATTTAAATGAAGAAACAGTATTTTGGGGTTAGAAATTTGGTTCTAATCGCCTTTAATATATCATGTAAAAGAAATTATCAGACAGTAATACCAATCCCAAACTTTTTAATCTTATTTAATAAAAATGGAAGAAAATGTAATATTTGAATAATAATTAAAATCATTAACTTTTCCCCTTTTAAAATCGTTGAAAATCTGCCACAACAATATAGGACATGTCTACACCCTTTTTATTTTAAAAAATGACTCGATCAGTACATACAACACATGAAGATACAAAATATCTTTATTGAATTTAAAATATTACCTCTCCCCCTTTTCCCGTTCACGTTTTTTTTCCCTTTCCCCCTTTCTCTTTTTTTTTTCTCTCTTTTTGTCTCTGGAAGTTTTAGGACTGGGTGTACGATGTTTTTCCCTTTTTACGGTCACTGATCTACTTAGAGGTCTGGGGGACTTCGAATCTAACAGATCCTTTTTAAGAATTTTTTTGGGGTTTTTTTGGGAGGTGTTTCGCCTTCTTTTCTTGCACGTACAGGGAGGGGGACTTATTACAACTTTGACACTATAATAAAATGTTATATCTTTTTATCTATATCTATCTAACAAGATTTGCTTAAATATCGGACCTGGTGGTGATAAATTTAAGTCAAACACTATTCAGCTTTTGAAAACGTTTAACTTTTCTATTTAGGTTTAATATAAGACTTATTCTTGAAATAAAACAATGGTTCTTATTACATTAATACTCACAGCTGAATTCATTCTTCAGAAAGTAATGAACAGCAAAAATACACAAATAGTTATTTTTGTTGGTTTACATAGTCAGAGATGAAGCTCAACTTTTAGTATATTATGTAAATTTAAAAAAAAATAACACAAAAAAGGTATGATATTGTTTTAAAAAAAAAGGGATTGGAATTCAACTGGGAGTTTGTGGGTGTTAATGATGTGAACGCTAATGATTTTTCTTTAAATTTATGGGGGATTTTAAAAAAGCATATAGTGAGTCATTTTCTGAGAAAGTGTATAGTATTAGATTAGATCAGTCAAAAAAAGGGTAACTTGGTTTGACAAGAAACTCTTAGCAATATGTAGAACAAAATTAGAGCTGATGACACAATGATACATTCTTTCGAGCAATCCTGTGGTTTTTTGTGGGATATTATAACTATATAAAGGGAAAATCAAAAAGTACTTCTCAAACTCATAACATAACACTAAATGTTTTTATAGCTTCTTTTCTGAAATTGCCAGATTCTAGTAGTAAACATTTCATAGTCAGATGTGAGGCCTTTTTGGGTTTGACTTTGCAACTTCTTTAAATCAATTTACTTTTAACGACCTAACATTTAATAATGTTCAAAATATTATAAATGGACTAAAAAACAGCCGAGATGCCTTTGGGTTGAGTGCAAGGTTGATTAAATCCATGAAGAATCGTATAATTAACCCACTGACAAAATTTATACACCAGTGTGTTAAAAAAAAAATATTTGAAACCAAAAAAAAAAAACAATAGTTATTCCCCCTTTTTAAGCAGGGGGACCCAGAATTGCCTAAAAAATACAGACCAATATCACTGCTTTTGGTCATATCTAAAATTATGGAAGAGGGCTTGGCATTATAGATTGTGAACTTTTTAAAGCTTAACAACCGTTTTTATTATCATCATGGAAAATCCCCCAGTGCTCAGTGCTGGAACCTATATTGTTTTTAATCTAAATAAATGATTTACCATCCATGGGGTCTTTAGCACACTACACGCTCTTCGCCAACAACACAATGGTGTCGTTCTGCAGACAGTCACTGCACTCGAGGGATCCATGGCGATACAGGGGTGGGCGGATCATTGGTTCTGCCCCAATAGGCTACTACCGTTGATTGAGGGAAATGGGAATAAAATCCCCCGGGGGATAGATGGCTCTGATGTCAAGATCGCTTTAATGCGTAGAAATTGTCAAGGCAATGGCTATTCCCATTCTTTTTTGCCTATCAATCGACAGGTCTAGTCACTGGGGGTTTTTCCCCCGGGTGTTTTTAAATATTTTACGTACTTTTTATTAACGAGGTTTTTTTATATCTTGGCGCCGACAGTCCGGGGTTTTTCCCCCAATTAAGAAGAAAATATCCTGTATTTATTCCCCCTTTTTTAAAAATTTGGGAAAAATGAGCAAATAGGTATGGGGGGTTTTTAGTTTATTTTTACCATTTTTTTATTTTTACAAAAAAAAAAGGTAAAAAACAAGTTTTAAAAAAAACCCTGGGTTTTTTTTATGGGACAAATTTTTTTTTTTTAGAATTCTATTTAAGAGTGATTTTTTTTTTAATTTTTAAAAAACTATCCTTTAGCAGGTTTTTGAAAGAATGTCGCTAATACAAAATTATTTAAATTTGCATCCTGTGTAATTTTAAAAAAGTTGGGGTTTTATATAATTTATAAATATCATCGATCCTATTACTGTTTTAATCTGTTTAAGATGTTTTATAAAAAATTTTTTTTATTTGTTTTAATGCCCCTTTAACAAATTTTCAGAATAAAATTTTTTTATTCTGTAAACTTTCCCCCAAATGTAAAAAAAACAAAACCCAAATCGATACAATATTAAATATTAAAATACTAAGGCCCCGTTGTACAATGGACGTTCAACCGAAGTTCACGCTGATCATCGGTTCAACGGAAAAAAATCGTTGTAAAAACCCGGGGTTCACGTGGTGAACTGTGGTTGAAACGTCCAAATTTTTCTTTTAAAAGATGAGTTCAACTCCTTTTAGAAATTTTTTAAACCCCACTCTTCTGACAGATTACCTTGTGTTTTAAATATTTTGTTATATGTATGTTTAAAGTTGATACCTATTCAGTTTTTATTATTAAAAAATTGGGTTTGAATGAAAAGATATGACAGACGACAAGGATTTTGTAGAATAACTTATTAATGTTTCCCATTCTCGAGCCCCCCTTTAAAAATACAGAAATAGACCAAATTTTTTGAAAAAATTTACAATGACAAATAATTTAAAAAATTAGGTTAAAAAAACAAGCTGTGAGATTTAATATAGATGAAATTTTTAAACAAATTTCCCCTCTGTTACAGATAAGTAAAATTTAATATTGTTTAATTACATTTAATTTTAAGTTTAAAAAGTTTTGTTTATTTTTTTGAAACCCACCAATTCCTACTGAAAAGGTATGCATTGTTTACGATTTCTAGCCACTGGGAGTTTTTTACAAGTTGTTTGGAAAAATTTTTTGGGGGTATTGACAAGTTTTAACGGGAAAATTGAAGAATTTTTCCAAGGATTAAGAATCAGTTGCTGAATTGGGGCTAAAATTGATAAAAAAGGGGAAAAACTGAATTGAAATTAACCCTTGTGAGGCGGGGGTTTTTTAGCATTGGGGCCATGGATGGCACATAATAAAATTAATCTCCTGGGGGGGCAGATGCAGAAAAATTTCAGGAAACAAAAAAGGATTTATTTTTTTTACAATATGTACATTTAGCATCTTTTGATTTATTTTGTCAGTAGTGATTGAAAAAAAAGAAAAAGAAAAAAAAAAACAAATACAATACAAAAACATACTTATAATTATTAAATTGTTTTATTTTTAAAAAAATCAAAACCTTTTATTAGGTTGTTGTGGCAATTTTTTCTTCTTTTTTTTGTGGGTTTGAAATTGATAGTTCAGGTAAACCCGCAGTGGTACAACACTCAAAATTCTGAACTGGGTTCAACAGTGAACTGCAGTTCCCAAAAAAACTTCTGTTGAACCATTGTTTGTACAACCGG
>JAHBCN010019342.1:0-16001 GCA_019359885.1 Listronotus oregonensis
AGACACTAAGATTATCATTTTATTAGTAATTTCTTCTCATTAAAATAATGAGTTATTTTATTTCTAAGAAAATTTTTTCTTTAGAATTAATTATTTTTTAACAAATATGGATATACCCTGGGGTGTCCCTTCATATTTGTAAGAAAATTTTAAAATTTTTTTTTTTTAATATTTTCTTCTTTTTTATTTAACAAAGGACACCCACCTAAAACTATTTTACATTTTTTATATTTTCATTAGGTTAATAATTGATTTAAAAAATAATAAAATATTTGTATTTTTTTTAGTTATATTGTCGAAAAGGGTGGGTTTTCCCCTTCACAATTTACTAAAAAAATTAGATTTATTTAGAGTTTAAGATAAATATATTTTTTTTTTTAATTGGAAAAAAGCAAAAAAATTTTTTTCTTTCACCAATGAGACACCAAGATAAAAAAAATATATTTAGTTAATATAATTTTGTTAGATTTTTTATGCCCGTATGCACCGTTCTTAAAACTTAAAAAAAAATTTAGCGAATCGCGCTTATATTAATCTGTTTTCCTCGTAATGCACCGTACGGGGAATTATGCAATCTGGATTGGGGATTTGGCAACGCTTTTTTATCTGTCAAATAAAGCAAAACGAAAACCAACGACGAAAACGGCCAAGTAACCCCAAATTTTTAATTGGTTTGAGATCCTTCTCCCATTTTAAATAGTATTATTATTAAAATTTTTGAGGTGTATAGTGTATGCACACATTTATTCAGATTTCCTTTGGACGTCTGCCTAATAATTTTCTGCAAGATGGAAAATTTGGGACAAGAACCCCTAACTTCTCACCGGCTGAAAAAGAGACTTTAATGATGATTGCCATGGGATAGCTCAAATATTAGAAGATAAAAAAAAAATAGAGGTGGGCTTGAAGAGAAATCTCAAGCATGGAAAAAAAATTGAATCTGATTTTAAAACAATACTGCCCCTATCCTCCCTTTCGAAGTCAAGAACAACTTAAAAGGTTGTACGAAAATGGGAAAAAAAGATCTTCGAAAGAAGTTGGCAGACCATAGGAAGGAAACTTATTTAACGGGGGAGGACCCGCCCCAAAGACATAGTACTTGACAAGGTAGACAATTTATTATTACAAATTTTGAATGAAAAGTCAGTAAAAGGTTTTTAAAATTCAGAATTCGATTCAGATAATATGGGGGGGGGAAAAACAATAAATTACACACAATGCCATTAAATGAAAATTTTGAACCTAGTCTGAAGAAGAAAAAAATAGAGGGACAAGCATCCAATAACCCAGAGGAACAAGCTGAGGAAGTTATTGAAATTTTTGAATTTAGACCACTAGAACCAGCAGAAAGTGAAAATAATGTAAGGATTTCATGTTCTAGAGCACACACATTTTATTCTAAGAAACATTTTTTTTTAGGTAATCTATGATAATTTGCTAATACCTGAGTCCCAGCCGGAGTATCGAAGTGATAGATGTCCACCAACAGTCCTACAAAAACCAATAAATCCAAAACTACTACCCAATTTAGAAGCCACCACCAGTGCAACAGTGAACACATCAGCAGGTAAAAACAGGAAAAATAAATCTCTTCGTTGTGACCGAAGACCTGTTGGAGGATTGCGTGCTCTTACATCTTCTGATGTTGGAGAAAAATATAACATTTTATTGGATAGGAGGTTAGTTTTAATAGAGAAACAGCTAGAGCATACCATTGAGTCAAAAAACTTTGCTCAAGAAGAATATAGACAAAAACTTAAAATTTTAAAACTCCAAGAAGAAAATGCAAGTTTAGAAAAGGAAGAAAAGCTATTAAAAATTGAGCTGTTAAAAACTGAAATTAATTATAAAAGATCACTGCTTACTACATCAACCATTTAAAGTAACTGCATATTTTTTAATGTATTTTTCTAAGATAATTTCCATTATCAAAGACTTGATTATATTTTCATAATGTTCAATGAGAATATACATTAATTTCAATACATTTAATATGGCTCTGCTAGTATAGTTCATGCATAAAAGAAATCTGTAAGAAAATATGTTATTTTTTTTGTATGTTTAAATGTGTTTTGTTTTTTAGTCTTAGATTTTTGACTGTTAAGAAAAATAATGTTGTTTTTTATTGTTGTGTTTAAATATTTTTGTGATATATCGGCGTATGTTGTTTTTTATTGTTGTGTTTAAATATAAATATTTGTGTTTTACATCGGCGTAGCTAAAATTTTTAAACTTTTTTATCTAAAAATTGAGACATGGGACCCACATCAAATTTATACCAGATGCTACTCTCCCCAAGAGGAACACTTTAGTAAAGAAAATTTTCATTTCGGGATTTGCGAAAAAAAGTTGATTTTTTTACTGCCCCCCCTCCCCCCCCCCGAAAATTCTACGTTTCAAAAGTAAATCCTTAATTTGTATTTTTTTCCTAAATTTGATCAAACTTTATCGGTAAACCCAAACCCAAAAATTTTTTATGGTTTTTTAAAAACCATAGCCAATATAATTTTTTTTACTCAACAATTTTCTTATACATATACTTCAGATGCCTCTAACTTCAAGAAAAATGCGAATATTTCCGCGTTATTTGGAATTTGACGATAAAATTTAAACAAATTCATGAAAAAAATACAAATAGAGGACTCGCCTTTAAAACTTAGATTTTTTCTGGGGGGACAGTAAAAAAAATCAACTTTTTTTGCAAAAACCAAAATAAAAATTTTCTTTGCCAAAGTGTTCCCCTTGGGGCCAGTATCATCTGGTATAAATTTGGTGTGGATCCCATGTCTCAATTTTAAGATAAAAAAGTTTCATCAAAATCCTAGCTAAGTCCTTGGCTATAGATTTAGGGATGTGTTTGTTTACAGACTTGTTTTCTTAAAATATGTCATTTAAATAGGTATAAGTTTTGTTGGGAATATTATAATAAAAAATATTTTTTATTTTATAGATCTTTTTATTTTAAACATTCTAATCGAAAGCTTAAACTATTTTTTTCGAGCGGTGCATGGCAAATTTTCGAACTAAGCGAGATTAAACTCCTAATCGAGATTAAGTCCATACGGTGCATACGGGCATTATTGTGCTTAACTACTTAAAAGCCTTTGAAAAAAAATTTTTCTGTCCCCTAGTGCTTTTCATTTAAAAAAACAAACCTAAATACAATTATTTCATTTCAATAAATGTTGTTATGTACTTTCTTTAAAAAATTATAATTTAAAATTTTTACCCTTTTTTAAAAAAAAATACACTGCAAGTTACAAATAAGAAATTAAGCATTCAAAATCAAAGAATTATGACACATGAAAGCATTATCTTAAAAAAGCTTCAAAATATTTTTTATGTAGAACCACGAATAAAATAAACCTCCCTTACCCAAAATTTTTCAAACAATCTGTACATTTTCTTTTTTTTAAGAAGTTCATTTCTTTCTTTAATTAATAGGTTCCTTTCCCGTGGCCTTTACTTTTTCTTTTCAATTTCAAGCCTTTCTTTTTCTAATTTTAACCTCCCTCCTGATAGTCCCTTCTATATCTCTTCTCATTGCACCCAAAAGTTATTTTCGAGTTACAATTGGAGTGCGTTTTCTTTTCAATTTTTTTTTTAATTTGATGTGATGTTGACGGAGTACTTATTTCTTTAAGGGTGTCGTCTGTCTCCTCTTCTCTAAATTGGTTATCATTTGGAACAACCTCAATTGAGTCATTAGATAATACAACAACTGGGGTAATGTTTTTCTTTCCTTTAAAAATCTCATCCATTTCTTCAGCATATTCGAAATACTTTTTACTTTGTCCCGTTTTACCCTGGTTATCGATATATTTTTTATAAGCCCTTTCCAATACTCTCCATCTGTTTTCACAATGAGAGGGACTTAAATTGGTATTGAGAATTTTGTTAAGCTCTTGGGACAAAATTTCCCAAAGTTTTTTTAAGGTTTTAATTTCATAAGTCCCTACTTTGGGTTTGTACTTTTTATAAAGATCTATTAAAAGTCTACTTTGGTTGGGTGTCCAACTTACAATTTGTTGAACGTGTTGAACTGTTAGGGTGGATTCTGATGAAAGAGCAGTTGGACTTGTAAAGACCAAAAACTCGTTCAGACCTAAAATATTAAAATTTTAATTGTATAGGTATCTAGTATCCTTTTTTATTTTACGTACCTTCTTCCATCTTTAATCTCGCAAAAGTTAATTATTACTTCTACACAGAATTCAAAAATACAAATACAAAATTAAAATCACTACAAAAAATCACCTCGCTCCTCGCCTTCACAAACAAAAGTAAAGGGAAAAAAGGGATATTTGATATTTCTTCTTACTAGCGGCTAGCGGCACGGATTCCACTTTGGCTTTCACATTGTGCTTTTGTGTTTTTTTTTTGTAAAAAATACGAGTATCTATATTATTTGTGCGATTTGTATTATTATTTGGTAAAAAATGCAATAAAACATTAAGCCAAGGAACAATATCATTAAGGCATTGTCTAAATCAAAAGAAAATGCAAATGATAATTTTACAAGAGATAGAGATAAATTTAAACTTAAATTATTAGAAACTATCAACAGCCTTGAGTCTTTTGAAGAGTTGGACATAGCAAAAAAGACCACTTTAAGAGCATTCAGGGATTTAAAAAATAAAGACATTTGTAAGGGAAATAAAAATGTACCCCATAACAAGAGGATTTCCCAACAACGACGTTTGTTTAAGATCAAAAAAGACGCGAATTTACCAAAAAGATGGGATAACCAAACCAGATAGTCAAGAAGTTAATCAAATTGCCTTAAATATGTTAAACACTTTGGAATTTAATATTTTTGCTATCAGCTTAAAGAATGCTTTAAATGCTTCAGTTTTTTTACAGGTTTTAGGAGCATTTTTACCATCTTTTTTAGCAAGGCAATCAAAAATGCTCTGTAGTCTGCAAAAAAAATCCAAGTCGGAATTTAAATTAAAAGAAAGCTCATAATGATGAGCTTATATACAGACGAAATGTCGGATGGAAATTCTAACAAGCCATCTTATACCTACTCCTCTTAATCTCTTTAAATAAAGCCAGGAAATATTAAAAACAGAAACGGTAATTTTGATTTTTTTCCGACACGGAATTTTTAAACATTCTTTAGGGTATTTTACTACATGGCAATTTAAATACGCAATTTTACCCCTTATTGAGTTTCATACACTCCTCATTCTTATATGTATTATTTATATTCTAATCAAGAATCTAATCCATTATTCATTTTTTTTTTCATCCATCAACCATTACTGCTTTAATAATTTAACACTTTCGAAGTTATATAAATTCACGTTTCGCAGTTTCAGTATTTAAACATCCCGCGAAAATTTAACGCATGCGTGCAATGTAAAAGCCAAAGTGGAATCCGTGGCGCTAGCCGCCAGTTTTCTTCTTTTGTGCCCATGAGTGTTAAGTTAGCCGCTTAAGATTGTCCTCTGTTCCAACAAACAGTTAGCAACCGATCCGCAACATTAATATTTTATGACATGCGCATCTCTACCCGTTTGTGAACTGTTGCGAACTTGTTTGAAACTGCTTGTAGGAACAAACCTTATGTCGGTTTTTAGTCGATATACTTGAAAATTCTATGTTGCAAAATTGGCAAGTCGTCAGTTTATTCCTAAAAATAAAACTAGATTAAATTGAATCATAACCTGAAATATCAAATAAGAGCAATAAACTTACTTTTCCAGTTCCATATTACGGGTCTAATGGCCTGAAATAAATAACAAAATGCTTTGGCAATAAATAAATCCAATTTCCAATAATAATTCTAAAAAGAACAAGAGCATGGAAATATAGGCGGAAATCAGCAAAAATCCAATGGATTCTAGTGAAGCGATTTTATCCGATGCCAAACGAAGTGCCCTTCGGTTCAGATTGATGATAGTGTGTTTGTCTCTGATAGTGCCTTCTGATTGGTTCGGCACCGTTGGAAAATTAACGTATGCTACTAATGACAGAGCTACAGCTGGCTACAGATTAGATATAGGGCGTTTTCACATTTGACGACACGACACCGGCAACGATATCGGTAGAGCCCAAGGGTGATAAACCTAACAAGGAGTGCTCGATCCCATTTAAGCCCATATAAACCAATTTAAATGTCAATTCGGTATTTGTGACGTAATCTGTTTGCCTGTTTGTTTTGTTTACAAGTAATATAAAGTCTTAATTTTTAAAAAATGTTATACATTACAGTTCTAATAGTAAGTACATATCCAAAATAGTTTTTAAAAGTTAAAAATTTAACAAAAATTAATAAAATAAATCTGCCTTCTGGGCAAAATGGGCAAACGGGTGACGTCCAAACATAACATATATCTGCGGACAAATAGTAAAAATCGAGCACTCCTTGTTAAGTTTACTACCCTTGGGTAGAGCCTAAACCAGAGATGAGTAGGGAGATTGCCGATGCCGTGTTATGAAAACGAGACGGAAAAAAGAGCGCCCCGGCATGGTCAATTCCCGAACTACACGCACTTTCTCCCCTCTTCGCCCGCTAAAGTGCGTCTACATGAACGAAACCAAGAGACGACCGAAATTTGTTTTATCAATATGTTCAATAAAATTACAATTGTATAAATCGTAAAATGGATTATAAATTGTTAACAAATAATTTTTTTATTAACATGAAAAGGGATTTTTGATTCGATTTTTATCCTAGATTTGCCCTGTTTTTTTATAAATAATTTTAAAATTATTTAATATAACATAGAAAAAATAATTACTAAATGAATTACACCGAAGACGCAATGATTAAACGTTTTGTTGGCGTTTAAGTTTGATCCCATATGGATGAACATATGTAGGGGAGTTGTGCTTAAGATGGCATAGTCAGATAAGATGACACAGCAATCAAATTGGTTTAAATATACGCGCTATAGGCGGTCCAGTGACGTTTCAGAGATTACCTGTAGATGTCGGTAGGGTTGAGGTTCAGTATTGCAAAAACTAAGCGCAGGTTGGAAAGTAGTCCATGTTTTTGTGATTTTGACTTGACAAAAGTTTTGTTTACTCTTTTGTTTGGTGGTAAAAATATGCGTAAGGTAAGGATCTTTTGGTTAAACTAATTTGGAATGTATAGTAGCATTATTATGTGATACGAATATCAATAAATGTGTATTCTAACCTCAAATTTTTTGTCACAACAATTAAAATGAAACTCGCACATGTATTGGGTAAGATGACATACAAGACGTGGGGGTAAGATGGCATCCTATGTCATCTTACCTTTATGAAATAAGAACTGTATATTTTATTAGTTACTAAAGTTTTTTTCTCATTACAGTATGAGTAGAGGGAGAAGAGGAGTTTGGCGCCACCCTGACCCGGGTCAGGCTTATATCTCGAAATCTTGACGTCATACATTAATTAGGAATCTTGGGCGAGGCTTATTTTAGAGTACTGCGCATGCGCTAAAAATGGCGCCTGTCACCTGTCAAATGTCACCTGTCAACTGTCATATCTCGCGAACCACGTGACTTAGGAAATTTAGCTTACGTGAATGAGTTGTATCTTAGGGTCTTACGCATGCGCTAAAAAAATGGCGCCTGTCACCTGTCAAATGCCACCTGTCAACTGTCATATGTCGCGAACCACGTGACTTATTAAATTTAGCTTACGTGGATGAGTTGTATTTTAGGGTCTTACGCAAGCGCTAAAAAAATGGCGCCTGTCACCTGTCAAGTGTCACCTGTCAACTGTCATATTTCGAGAACCACGTGACTTAAGAAATTTAGCTTACGTGGATGAGTTGTATCTTAGGGTCTTACGCAAGCGTTAAAAAAATGGCGCCTCTCACCTGTCAAATGTCAGCTGTCACCTGTCATATTTCGCGAACCACGTGACTTAGAACCTGCTTACGTGGATGAGACATATCTTAAGGCGCGTACTGACGGCAATTTTACGCGCACAAAGGTTTTTCGCGGAAAAATGCTCGGTCTTACGGGGCAAAAACTGTGCGCGCATGAATTAACCCCCACGAACGCTACCCCACTCGTCGGTTTCTGGAAGACATAAAAAAATATTTACGCGCAAATTTGCTCAGTTTGGACGGTATTTGTGAATGAAAAAGGGTTTTGCGCGTACAGTGTACATAGATTTAAATGAAAAATAGTTTATACTCAAGTTGAAATTTGGAAAAAAAATGGAGTGGGTAACGAAAAGTGCTTTCAGTTAATTGACGAATATGAAAAACATCCCATTTTATGGCAAAAACACCTGAGCATTTTTCACGAAATAAAATTTGATGCATGGAAAGATTGCAAACAATTTAAAAGTACAAGAACATAAGTAAAACAGAAAATTAACAGTCTGTTAGGATCATTTCGAAAAAAAAGAAAAGGGGTCAAAACGGTTGGGACGGAAAAGGTATGTATTCATTGTTCGTTCTAGATTCGTAGTGAATAGAAGACCCCGCGTGTGTCTTTTAATTTTATATTATTTCTAGTCCCCCAAATTAAGTTGTGACAATTTCCTTGTTATTTTTTTATAGAATGGACTATTTTTACTGTTAATAATATACGGGTGCATCAGAAAAAAATACATTTTAAAAAAAATTTTTTCATATAAGTTTTTTTTCATTATTTAATTAATATTTCTTAACAAAAATGTTTATTACAGGACGGACGGAAATATACATATCTAAATGGTTTGCGTTTGAACGTATGCATTACTTACTGGACAAGGATGAACCCAGGAGTAAAAAAGACACAGAAAAGGTATGTTTCAACTTTGAAACTTTTTTTACAAATTTTTTTTTTTTTTAGGTTTTTTAAATGACGGTTGTGTTTAAGGAAAAATACAGGTAAAAAATATTATTTAGATTTAGTTTAAGCAAAATTTTCTTGCCACATTAACGACCATTGTTTACAAAATATAGAGCAAATTCCTCTCGAATGTCTTTTGCCTCTTTCGTTGCTCTTCGAGGTATGTTTCTAATTGGAAGTAACGATGATAGGTCATTTGTTGGATCTCCCCAGTTTCCTGGCACATACTCTCCATTAATACAATTGTCGAATTTCCGGGGGGTTATACAATGCCCTCGATTCTTTATTTCTTCTTAAAAAGTTATGAAGATAAAAAAGCCATCCCTTTTGCTTTTTCTGGCTCTAAAAGCATAGCTTTTCTTAGTACTCGAAACACAACAGACGAAATTCCGAATACGTTTTCAATTATCCTACGAGCTCTACTGAGCCTGAATTAAAAATCCGCTCCCTTGATCCTTTCTGATATGTCCCTGAGAACGGCTTCATCAGATAACTGCTCAATAAATGCTTCATCTCCGAGAATTACAAACGGTAGGGTTGGTTTCTTCCTGGTAGGGCTTTTCTGCAGGGACGTTTAAACTATTCATCTGCAATTTCTTGTACAATGTGCTATGTTTGAAAACACCGCCATCAGAAATTCGACCTTGGCACCCAATGGCGTATATAAAATTGTAGTTGGCGTCAAAAAAAGCAAATAACACTATACTAAATTGGGATTTATAGTTGTAAAACTCACTGCCATTTTTTTGGAGCTTGTAGCACTATATGCTTTCCGTCCATGGCCGCCAGGCAATTAGGAAAATTCCCCACAGTTCTTCATATTGTTGTGAAATTCCCCAACCATTCTTCAGGAGCTACTGGCATCTGAAAAATATCTATTTTGTAATCCAACAATAAGCATCACCCTTAAGTAAAGTCGTAATTAAAACGCAACATATTCTTAAACAAAACTGTTTTTATTATTATCAAACATGTTTGTTCTTAGTTTTTGAACATCTAACTTTCAGGCCTTTGAAAATGTTGAGACAAAAAAAGGCCATCTGTCCAGCATCAACCATTGAGCATCAACGAAAAAATTAAAAATTTGAAACAATCCCGGTCAGCCCATTCCTCTTCAATCCAAAATAATTTACAAACTGAAACGGAGCATTTTCAGAGTCCACTTTCTCAAAAACCAAAAAAAAAAAAACAGCAATAAAAGCGAAGATGCTAGGTTGGAAGATGCATATAAAATTTTAAACAGACTATTGCAACTCCAGCGGAACCGCAAGATAAATTTTTTGGCCTACGGTACATATATTGGAAATAAATTGCTGGTTATACCAAAGAGCTCAAGCCGAAGTGCAACATTCTTTTAATAACATTCTGTACGAAGCTGATCTCGGCAATGATTTTCACACGTCTACTACAATTTTCCTATTATGCTACCAATTCGCCGTTTCAAAACCATGTCATTCAACCCAATGTATCTCCACATCCTTCCACGTACTCATCATGTTCTACTCCATCACCGTCTGCCTGCTCTACTGCTAATCCCAATTCAACTACTACACACAATCTACAATATACCTCACTGAATTTCACCTCTGAACTCCAAACCAAAATTTATTCCCGCTTCTGATGAAATCTGAATCCGATAATAACCTCACTTCACTGGATATGCCCGATATTGAATGCAGTTTCCAAAATTAAAAATTGTTGACTTACTGTTTAATTTATGTTATTCGAATATATTCTTAGTTGTTATAAACCTCGTTACTGATGTTAAAATACTAATTTCTTTTTTTTAAAAGTAGCTTTTAAGTTTCTGAAAATTAAAAAACGTTCATTTATATATACACTATTATGTAAATAAAATATAAGTGATAATGTTACAAATTATTCTTACCTTTACATTTTCCTTTAGAGAATCACAAAGAGCCTTGCACGTTTCTGGAATGATGGAAGATATAAGTTGTTTTGAAACTTTAAAAAGATTTGCATGCTTGTATACGAATCTCCGGCGCTAGGAAACGTAGAGTTATGCTAGTCGTTCTTTAACCGGAACAGCGTTTCAAATTTCGTATCCATTTTGTTTTTTTAGGACCGATCATATTGATTAGTTTTTTTAAAAACTGTCGAGGACATACGAAAAAAAATTTTTAAATTGTCCGCTAGTTTCTTGAAATTTTAAATCTCTTAACAAAGAAGATCCACTGTATATCTGCCTGCTTCTGTACAACTGTGTAATCCACCATCGCTTATCCCGGTTTTTCTTCTGTCTAAGTATACTATGAATTACTACGTAAGCTGCACTTGCTATTATGATCTGTTTCCTTCTTGACATCTTTAAAAACTAAAAACCGACGCACAACCCGAGCACCCATAAGCGTACAATAATTGCTTTCAAAAAAGGTAATCAAAACATCCATGAACGTGTGTGCGCGCATAGCGTTCGTATGCGTAAAATTGCTCAAGTCATGCGCCTTTAGGGTCAGCATCTTAAAATAATGGCGTCTGTCAAATGTCACTTGTCAAATGTTAACCTAACATTGGGGGGCCCCCCCACGCTTAAGCGCCGGGGCCCGGGTGACCTGGGGCTTGGCGTGGGGTGAAATTATTATTATATTAATCTTACAATTTTTAATAGTAAATAATAAAACACATTGTATATGTTAAATTAATTTATTTAAACCACAGATACAGGGGGAATCAAAAAACTACATTTAATTTCTACTAACATTACATAAAATTACAATACTACGTTCTACTAACTATACTTAACCTAAAATTACAATTATCTCTATGTAAGGAAAAATATATTTATTAAATCTTTCTTACAGATCCTATTAAGGGTGAATATCTAACAAGTTTATCATGAATAATTAAACAGTAGGCACTGGTGTTAGCGGGAAAGTTTTCTTTTGTTTCAATCTCTAGTTTTAAAATCAATAATACCAGAATTTAATATTTCATTCTGTCTTGAACAATCAATTACAATTAGAGGTGCATATTTTTAAAGTTTTTGGGAGTAAAAAGTGGTTTTTTTTCTTTCTCGTAGTAGCTCTCTTGAAATTCTGAATACATTTCATAAAGAGGCTTTAGTCCTCTTGAAATCTCCAAATTTAAATTATCATACGGAAAAATTGAATTTAAATAAAGCTTTACATTTGATACATTACAATGATCAAAAAGCTTTTTTTTTTGTTAATTTATCCTTTCGGGCTGTTTAAAAACCTAAAATTTCCATCTGGGTCTTTCCACCTCCAAGTCTTTTATTCCAGGTAAGTTGTTTTCCAGTTGGAACTGATGGATGTTCTGTGAGTTCCCAGATTCTAAAACCGATATCCAATTCGGTTCCATTTTCAATAAGTTTTAAAAGCTCCATCCGTTCAACATCAGATACTGTAATAGGGTAGCCTCCAAACAATCTTTAGGTTCAATTTCTTTTTTCGAAAAAAAAATTTTCTTTGTTGTTTTAGTTTTGTTTGAAATGTTTTTTTTTTATTTTTACGTTTTTTTTTAATTTAAGAACAAAAATTTTTTTTTTGTTTTTTTTTTTTTTAAAACATGGTTTATTTCATTTTTTTTGATTAATTTCATTCTAACCAAAACTATTTTAATTTTGACTTATTAATAGAATGTTGTGTAAATTTCATTGTAATAAATAACTTTCGACATCTATTTGTTGCTTGTAATATAACATAAGATCCATTAAAATTTTCAAAATTGAAATCCATTAAATTTTAGATTTAAATTTACTTGTATTATACACTTTCAAAACAAACTAATTTAAAAAATAACTTAAACACAATTCTGGTTTAAAATAGAACAAGTGAAAAAATACACCTTACGCAGCTTGGTGTGAATGCATTGTATGTTTTCACCCGGCTTACTGTACCTGCAATACGACTCGATTCGTTCCTCTAACATAACATAGATTTATGAGGTATCAAAGTAACGAGTAACGTAACGATACGATATCAGTACTAATTAATATAGTAACGAATAGTGATGTAAAATACGTATCAAATTTTTTGTTGAATCCGAATATTAAACGGTCCGTATATTCCGGAACAGTCCGTAAATTCGAATACGTATTCGGTATCGAAAGGGGGGGGATGAATTCTTCCAACTGCCGGTTGATCGGATCGACGTCATCGACGCGGGCTCGAATAGGGGGGTCGGATCCGTAATGTTACGAGCTGTCTTATAAAGATTTGTCCATTTGCCCTGGATTAAAGCACTTTGGGCATACGAAAAAAAATTTTTTTTTTTTAAATAAATACTTATTTTTTAATGCGAAAAAATAAGCGCTAATAATTTCGTCACTCCCTCACGGAAACGTAAATGTTGCGCGAACTTTCTTTTATATGCTAGAATAGAATCAACTTTATCCGCGTTACTTTTAGTAAGACTTGACCTTCAAGCAAAAAACAGTATTTTTACCTTTCGATTTTGTAACCCTTTTAAAAAAATTTAAAAACTTATAAACTAAAAATGCGGGAAGGAAAAAAAAAAGGGTTTCCTCAGAAAGTTATATTTTTTTTTGACTTGCAGAGCTTTTTTTTTATATTCTTTTTCCTATGTTGAAAAAATTTTTTTTCTATGTTGCCTTGGTATAATTATTAATAAAATAATAAAATTAAGTATACTGTTATATATTTTGAACCGTAACCTATTATTTACCTCATCGCCGTTTATTTATTTTATATTTTTTTTAACAGAACAAACATTTTGATAGGCATAGCGAAAAAAGAAATTTTTTTTAAAATAAACGGAATTTGAAGCAGCTGCCCAACCCTGTTGATTACTTGCAACTGTCTGAATTCGTATCCTTTCCTCTATTGCCCGCCGCACCGGCACGTCCGGCATCAGCTGTGCGCGACTCCGCGCTCTATATTTACGGTTGCCTATGTTATAAGGACTTCTTATGGATACGTATTCACTATTGAATTCGAATCTCTCTTGATTCCGAATACGTATAAACCGAATATCAAGGATACGGAAATTTACATCACTAGTAACGAAACTAGCGGATGCGGACAGCTCGCGAAAAGTATTCCCAAATACGAACGATTTGACATCAGTCGAAGTCGGGCGAAGGTATTGATGGGAGAGGAATGGTTTTATTTTCAATTTTTAGGTATACTTTTAGTGATTTATCACGCCTAAAATACAATTGGGGAAAATAAAAAACCGCTTTAACTAACTAGAACTAACCATGACTGCCCCCTCTGGCCCCACGAGAATCGCCAGGAAGGGCGGTCATGGTTGGTTCTGGAAAAAGGGGGTTTTTTTTTTTCTCAATATTTAACTGATAAATCACTAAATTTTTTTGTCAATTTGGCATGTTTTTATACGATTTCTGTGGGGTGGGTATAACAAAAAGGTCCAGTAATTTACATTACACACTAGTGCCTAAAGGAAACCGTATAATTCAAACATTTTTTCCAAATTATTATTATAATAATTTTATTATCAAACATATTATGAAAGGCGCTTTATTAATATGCTAATTGGATATATTTAGGTTTTTTTTTTTATATAAATATATTCTTAAAAATCGATCCCAAAAAAAAAAATTAATAATTTTATACCAAGCGGTCCGTGCGTAAAAAAAGACTAAGTTAACACACTTTTTTGCATAAAAACTAGTTTTAATAATATTTTTTTTTGGGTGATGATTTGATAAAAGATGCAGTCATTTAATTTTCTTATTTATTTTTTTTTTTTAAGAACTTTTAATACATTATTAATTGTTTGGGATTTTTTATAATCTAACGTAATAAACAATATTGAGACGCCCGTTAGTAGGCAACTAACTACACAACAACAATCGCGCCAAGGCATTCGTGTCGAGTTGGGGGCATCTCGCTCGGGAATACTTTTCGCGAGCTGTCTGCATCCGCTATGTAACGAATACATACGGGTACGTTTTTTTCGTTACTTTTACACCTCTAATTATAACCAGTGTTGCCGTTTTAGTACATTTGTACTAAATCTAATACATTTTAGACAAAAAGTACAAAAGTACTTTTAACATAAATCACCTGAAATCTAGTATTTTTTCGAAGTCGTTTTAGATTTATTGTTAAAACTACTAAAAACAAGATAATTAGAAATAAAATCATTTCATTTCATTAAATTTTTTATTTTATACCAACCAACAATTCATTTTTAATACGATGTTGTACTTACTCTCTCTGAACGCGCCTTTTTGCCGATAAAATTATTTCTACCACTGGCAGCCCTGGCCTTGTCGTCACACAATGGGATTCCCCGGATCCCGGGTGTAGTATTGGTTAATGCGATTATGTTTAGTCTTGTTGTTGTGTCATGTTTAGATTGTGAGGGATAATGTTAGGATCTAAGTTGTTTTAATTTACGTTTAGTGGTAAAATAAATAATACTGACTTAAAATAAATAATATAGACTTCAAATTTAGGCAGTAATTTGGCTGACCTGGACAAGTAAGTTTTTTTTTTGTTTTTTTGTCAGGTATTCGGATATAAATATATTGAATTTTTAATTTCTGAGGGCCATTTATTGATTAAACTAATAATTATTAACTGTCTGACGGGACAGTGGTGTGAATAGGGGGCTGGGTGGGCAAAAATACCTTAAAACAGTGTAGGAAGGTGATAAAATTAATATCAAAGACCCATTCAAATTTTTGCCTTTGGAGACTTTATTTTGGAGTTAAAGTACAAGACATTATTGAAAATAACCAAATTGATAAAAAAAAACTGCACAATTTTCGCTAAAACTGTTTAAATTTTTTATAAATTGGCTTCGCAGATAAAGCAAAAAATTTTCCCTTTTTGGGAGTGACCTTTATACAAAATTAACGTGGATAGACCCCGTAAATATTTTTTCTGACAAAAAAAAACCTTCTATAATTCCCCTGGTTAAGTATTTCCCAAATATGATTGGTGAAGACCAATACGAAGAAATTAATAATGAATGGAGAATGGTTTCTGAACTTTCTGCAGCCCATTTTAATAAAAATATGGATCTCAAATTTTGTGGTGGAACTCGAAACCCGAAAAAGGTTGAGGAAAATGCTTTTTGTATTTATATACATTTTAAAAAAATTTTTTTTTTACCCCATGGCAGTGCTGCTGCTGAACGTATATTTTCAGGGCTTAATCTTATTAAAATAAAAAACCGAAATTTTTGGAAACTTCCACATGCCACAATTTACTTTTAACAAAAGATTATTAAGACAGA
>JAHBCN010019343.1:0-16020 GCA_019359885.1 Listronotus oregonensis
AAAACATGCTGATGAAAGATGTTGTTTTTAATTTCAGGAAAAAATATTAAAATGCAACCTTCGACTTATAAGTATAAATAATACCATGAAAAAATTTGAGAAAGGTAGGTGGATATTATTTATTTCCCTTACATTATGTTTTTCATTACATTTAAACGAATAGAAACGAGAAATATTTTAGTAGCTTTTATTCTATTAATAGGTATAGCTTTTTAAATAAGTACAATATATTGCATTAGGTCTGCTCAGACTTTTACGTAGAATTCAATAATTTAAAAATATACCGAATTTCCAATTAAAATCGACAATATAATAAACACATGTAAACAAAAATGATATATAAATATGTATATTACCAATATAACGCACATTTTTTTAATTTCTAGGAGCGTTTTTGTTTTTTTATTTTTTTCTAATATTTTATAGCAGCTAATTTTGTAAAATAATCATAATTTACATTTCTCATATCTCTCCCTTTTAAAACATTGTTAATCTTTTTAATATAATTATAAAGAACCAGGTTTATTATATATTTTATTAAATCAAGATTACTGGTATGAGATTTACATAAAATGTTTAATAAACTGTCGTTGATCAAACATTTAACTATTTCTTTTTTTAAATTGTACACTGAGAAAAAAATACATTAAATCTAGATGAAAATTTAATTACCCTAAATAAAAAGTTTATTTATATATCAGACTGCAAAACTGTTTATTTACGGCAAATAAACTCGAATTCCTAAATTTGTTTACCTACGGTTAATAAACTGTTTATTTAAAACAAGTTTATTAACTGTAGCTAAACTTGTGATATTGTTCTAGAATACTAATGTATTTAAAACAATTAAAATCTTTTAATAGAAATAAATAAACTATTTATGTAATTTTAATAAACTAATATACTTGTTTAAATAAAACAATTAAACTTTTTGATACGTATAGACAAACTGTATGTCTAGTTTAAATGAACGGTTTGTGTAGATCAAATAAATAAAATATGTAAAACAACATATCAGTTTATCTGATTTAGGCAAGCAATTACTTAAAATAGGTGATTTGTATTATTTGAATTAGATCACTTCAGCAGCTAAAATAGGCGTTTTTTATTTAGGTTAGGTGATTTCTTTATTAAAACTAGATCATTCAAGTATCAACTAACTGTCTTACAAGGTTTACAATGAGACAAATAGACCAAACATATTTTTCCAAGAAAAGGCGCTATTGACAAAAATGTTTGTAAAATTCAAATACGAAAATTATTACATAATACCTTTTCTTTAAAATATTTACAATTTTGGTCCACTTGTCCCTTTGCATACCTTATTCCTATAGGAATAAGGTATGCCTATTATATATAAGCATCTGTTGTATTTCAACTTCGGGTATTTATAAACAGGCTCCAAACTGCAACTGAAAGGAAACACAATAAATGTAAATAAAGTTTTATTTCTAACATTCAAAAAGCATATGATTTTAACCATATACCTACATCCATGTAAGGGGTAGAAGTAAAAATTTTAAACAAAAGTTGTATGATACCCAGTGGCGGCTCGTGGTGTATAGTAGAAGGGGTTCACATCTAAAATCATGTCACATAATGTTGATGGCCCACCGCAGGTGCCGCCGGCGGCAGAAAACTTTTGCGGTGCCACGCCCAAAAACGTTTATTTTAAGCCATAAAAAAAAGATGTGTTGGCTGTGTCATAGATTAAATTAAGAAACTTTATTTCTTTAATTGCTCAAAACAACCACAAAAGTAACACAAGATATGGATATCGTTATGAAATAGTATATTACATACCGAGAGTGGTAAGAAGCCCATTATACACGATTTCGAAAATTACGGGACGAGCGCGAGCGAGTACCGTAATTCGAAAGAGTGTGTAATGGGCTTACCACTCGAGTTGTGTACTATACTTTTTCTACGACTTTGTTATTGATATGACTTTATGTTTAGTTTTTTTATAAATAAAAGCAGAAGATTATGTAAACTTTAAGTAACTTTATTTTAAAAGAAAAAACAAAAAAATTGTATTGAAAAATGTAATGATTTACAATAAGGAAATAAAAAAATATAAAACTATTTGTTGTTAAAATTAATGGTAAAATTTTGACAATTTTTTATTATAATGGGAGCAACTGATTTTTCCATTACGTTGGTGTTCATTGTCATAGGATGTGTTGGAATATATTGTGTTGTTTCTTCCTGGTCTGGAAGTAATGTGGATGTGGTTGGTAAATTGTTTTCAACAGACTGTAAGATTCTGTTAGAAGTTATTGTTTTGTTTAAAATAGATTCGTCCACATAGCTTTCCGCCACAGTAGAAGATTTCCATCCACCATGTCTCTTTAACGCCATTAAGTCACCCCCGGCGTCGATTAAAATTGTAGCAGAAGTTCTTCGGAAACAGTGTCCTGTGTATAAGGCAGCATTGGGTAGTTTCAAATACTCTGCAATATTTTTTGGCACTGCTCCTAACTTATTAATGCCAACTACTTGTCGTGTTATTTTGCCTTTTTGGAAGTTTAAGAAAAATTGTTGAATATGTGTGTCTTCAATTAATTTTCGAATTTCTATATATTTTTTACATATACCATAAAATTTTCCGGAAATTATAAAGGAACGTGGTTTTTCGTTTTTGTATCAGGAATCCTTATAATAAGTGTGTTTCCAGTGTCTTCAATATCGGTTGTTTTATATTCTTTAACTCTTGCTTTCTACAAGCTCCAGAAATTCCAATAATTAAAACTACTTTTATAAACAAAAAATCTGATCCGGTGCTTCATTTAAAAATTTGTTTATATCGGCTGCGGTGAGTGTCTTGGATTTTTACTCTTGTAGCCATCTGATTTTCTCTTCAAATAGGCTCGTAATTTATGATAATTTTTAATGTTGATGTTGTGTTTTATATTTAAATTAGTGCGTAGCATAGAATAAATAGCCCAAAGTGAAGGTTTAAAAGTTTTTGTTAAATTTTCGAAATATGCTAATAAAACATTTTCTGAGTAGGTACTCACATAGTTATCGGTACACCAGTCCATAAATTTTTGATATACTTTTTCATACCTCTCCCTGGATTTTTCTGGCAATAAATTGTTAGTTGCAGAAGCAGCTTGCAATGCAATTTCTGGTGGCGTTGCCACAATCTCAGTATCGGAGTCACTCATATTTTACTAATATAACCAAAAATAATTTCCAGATTAAAAATTTTAACGTCAAAAATCGTCTCTGGTAATACAAACATTTGCGTTGTCAAGGCGATGCTATTTGTTTCATAGCCAGCTTTACGTAAAATCTATTGAAAGTTTTCAAGATTTTGGGGGCTCGCGGCTAATGCGATTGTGGAACTGTTACGTAATATATATATATATATATATATATATATATATATATATATATATATATATATATATATATATATATATATATATATATATATATATATATTAATTACACTGCCCTTACGCACAGTTTGGCTTCTTACAGTATAGTGTTTGTAATTAGAGATTTACTGATAAAGTAGACGGTGTGTAATTAGGTTCTTACTAATATAGAAGTAGAAAAATAAAAATAAACAACCGTTATTATCTTAGAATGATATAAAAAAAATAAAAATTCAAAATAAATTTACCAATCCTCTCAAAAACATTCCATAAAATATTGTCTATGCATTTCACTTACTACGTCTAATATTTAAATTAACCACATTGTTTTAACACAAAGTCCATTCGTCTTTCTTTGATTTCTGCAAATTTATTTATAACTAAATTGTTAAAATCGGGAATCTCTTGCACTAATTGTTTTTCTATAGATAGCATGGCTAACGCAGAGAGTCTATCTTCATTCATTGTGCTTCTTAGAAATGTTTTTATGCGTTTTAAAGTTGAAAAATTACGTTCTGCCTCTGCAGTGGACATTGGAATTGTTACTATAATTTGAAGTAGATCATAAGTTGCCGAAAAAACATTTTCAAGATTATTTTCAATAATAAATTTTAAGCAATGCACTGCACCAGATAGATTTCTGAAATCTGGCCGTTGATAAATTATTTCCAGTTCAGTTTGAAGTCTGGTTTTGTCTAACATTGGGTAGGATTGAAGGGGAAACTTATCTGGCAAAAATAAAAGAGACCCGCGAAGATGGTTAGTGAAGGAAAATCTGTCTTTAATTTGAATTATTATGGTATCACATACTTCCTTGGCTGCTACCACTTTTGCATCTTCCTTGTTTCTTTTATCTCTATTTCTAATATGGAATATGTCGTCAATTGAAGCTGGAATGGTTTCAGCATTTTGTCTTTCCTTTTGAATACATTCCTCAAAAATTCTTATGGCAGTGGCTACTTGTGTAGGATCAATTGTGGATTTTTGCAATTGGTCATAAAGAATGTCCGAATGAGGCATAATTCTATGGAAAAACGTGAGCCAAAAAACAAATTTCGAGTCCCATAACATTCTCTCGATTGCTGACGCTTGATTAATTGCTGTAGATTGTCTACAAGTATTTTGAATTTTTTCCATGCACTCTATCAATGCCTCCCGGTTTTCATAAATCACATTTACAGCTCTGCTTTTAAAAAGCCATCTGGTATTAGACGTTCTTGGAATATTACGTCCCACAATTTCATTTAATATGGCGACCCGTTGTGGTGAATTGGAAAAAAAATTCGTACTTCCGTATTTTGGCTTGTAGCTTGAGCTAAAATCAAATTCAATTGATGTGCGTAGCAGTGCACGTAAAACGCATTTTTAAAGTCATTTTGAATTATTTTATTGACGCCTCCATGGCGTCCACTCATAACATTTGCACCATCATAACTCTGTGATATAAGTTTTTCTGGAGTGTCAATAACACATTCTAATTCGTTTTTTATGCTACTAGCCAAGCTTGCAGCGTCGTGATCTGCTGGTATTAAGAAAGTCCAAAATCTTTCCACTGGGGTACCGTCTTTCAGTACATATCTAAAAACTATCGTCATTTGAAATTTTGAAGACACGTCCGTTGTCTCGTCCGCAATAACTGACAAAAATCTAGCGTTAGCTATTTGTTTTTTGATATATTCTCGACACACTAGCAACATGCAATCCAGTAATTCATTTTGTATTGTTTTAGAGGTTCCTTTGAAAACTGAGGCTGTTGCGAAGTGCTCTTTTAAAGCCACATCTAACTCGGCACTAAAATTGACCAGTCCTTTAAAAATTCCAGGATTTTCAGACTCTTGTTTTTCATCGTGGCCTCGCAAAGCCAACTCAAAAATTCCACAAAACTTGATACAGTTAATGATTTTTGAGAGTACATATCGGTTTTTTAAAACTAGATCGTTTTGTTTTTCTATTTGTCTCCGATATCCACTATCGAGCTGTTGCCTTATGTCAGTTTTTCCTAGAATTTTCAACTCAAGTTGTGAATTTATATGCACATGAGAACGTTCATGTTTTTTAGCTTTTTGAGCCAAATGCGCTAAATCAACTATTCCAATTTTTACCCAGCAGCTTTCAGCTTTTTCCAGAGCAAACAGTAGACATGGGAAACAGAATAAACTATTTTTCACGTCACTACCACATAGCCAATCATATTTTTCATACATCTCTATTTTAAATTGCCTTTTGAAGTCTCTTTTTATTCCTTTGGTTACTTGAAATAAATTTATAACTGGCTTAGGCCGCCCAATATTCTTCACAATAATTTTTTCTTCCAAAGAAAGTCTATGAAAAATTCTTGTAAATATTCCACAGTATATTTTGTACTATCAGAGGTACAAGAACGCGAGGATTCGGCTTCTGCTTCCATATTCACTTTTCAAAAAACAAATAAAAATTAAGAAAATGGCTCACAATATTATATCAATTATTATTATTTATTAACTACCGAGTTAAAAGTAACAAAACACCGAGAAAAATACAAACAACCTGTTATCCATACACTATAGACTGAACTTTGAATTACTCAAAGAAGTTCAATCCCCTTTCCTCACCTCACCAATCCGTCTATGCTAAACTTGTCACTAATCATAACAAAATCTAAAAATAAAATTCCTTTTGGCACAAAAAATGTGTGCCACATTGAATAGAAAAAGACCGAGTTTTAAATCCCATTAGTGGGAGTGAGAGAGGGCTAAAATTTCAAAGCGGATTCGAGGGCACATTCAAGTAGAAAACGATGACCGATGGCTGTCGACAGGCCCGATGCACCTGAAAGCATTAGGGATATAACATATTGCACGTTTGCGGAGCGACGGTAATTAAATAGGGAGCTTATAAATAAGTTAATTCGGAAATTTAAGTTTGGTAAAATATATTATTACGGCGACGGTAATTAAATAGAAAGCTTATAAATAGGTTAATTCGGAAATTTAAATTTGGTAAAATATATTAATATATCAGTTATGATTGTATTTTGTTTTTGATTTTCACGAGGGGGGCACGTGCTCATGTGCTCTTATATGCCAGCCGCCACTGATGATACCAAAACAAAATAACCATTTCTTAAATACAGGTTTATCTCAAGAGAACTGGAATGGTCAAATATCTCAGAAACCATGAAACATAAATCGACGAAGGGGCAACTGGATATGATAAATTAAAAAGTTGTATTTGAAAGTTTGCCAAGTTTATAATTTTTTCTCTGGGTTAGGGAATTTTAAAATTTTAAATAAAATACCCAATTGGTTAGTAATCGATGCTTCTATCAACGTGATTATGAAATGTTATTGTCGTTTTTCAATTTCTGAGAGTTTTGGAGTTATATAAGTGAAAATCGCCAGTTTCGCCATTTTAACAAAATATTGTAGAAAAGCGGTATAACCTAGAGCAAAACGATTGCACTTTTGTATCTTAGTAGTTTTTTAAGAGGTATCTAATGATACCAAGACAGTTGGTACGATTATGGTACCAATGGAACCACTAGAGTTCTAACTATCATTAATATACAATTTGATTGCTCTTAAAAAAACTAAGGTGTACAAAAGTGAAATTGGTTTTGCTCTAGGTTATACCGTTTTCCCACAATATTGCGTAAAATGGCAAAACTGCCGATATCACTTGTATTATAATAACTCCAAAACTGTTAGAAAAAAAGACGATAAGAGGTCATAATAACGTTGATAGTCGCAACTGATTGCACTAACAAAAATTGAGGTCTTCCATTTAAAACTCCTATATAACCTGAGAAAAAAACTATAAATCTGGCAACCTTTCAAATACAACTTTAAATTTATCATACCCAATTAACCCTTCTTATAAAATCTGGTCAATTTGTTTGATGGTTGCTGAGATATTTGACCGTACCGGTTCTTTTCAAAAACCCTATATACAAAAATACAAAACGCATTGGAAGCATTACATAACTGTAATATATTTTGTGCTCATTTCTTCTGTTACTACCAAGTGAAAAGAAAAATTTAAATTTTTATACACAACACTTTTTATATTGTCTGAGCAAGAAATTTCATAACTGTATAAATGTTCATTGAAATTGGTAATGTTTAACTCGTTGTATATATAAAACATATGTCATATTTACTGTTAACTAAAATATATTTTATAATGCCGAATAATGGACCGCTCTCATTAATGCATATAACATCATCGATCTGATATAACTGGTACTGAACAGCAACTTTGTTTACAATATAAGAAGTTTCAAAATTTAAAATCGAAGAAGGAAAATAAAATTTAAAATTAGGTATTGACAAGTTTTAAGTCATGCAAAATCTTGTTCTTTCCAAAGTCAATATTATCAACAAAGCCTTGTTTACTAATAAATCTTAGGCACATCTTTAGCTGATTTCTTACAGCCAACGTATAGGTTATATTAATTCTAGTTGAAACATTATTTGCAGATTGTTTAAATTCACGATGTTTAAACTCGTACCGAAGGGAAGATATTTTTTTGACAGGGCCAATTTTATAAATAATAAAAGGGTAATGAGTCAGGTTGTGATGTTTGGGTTTTAGTGGCAAGGAAAAAAGGGTTTGATACAATGTATGATGTTCAGCAACAAGTTTTCCTAAGAGAATACAGTTATGTTTAGATATAGTTTCAGGCAATATAATATCTAAAATTTTTCTCAATAAGATATATACTTTCCAAAATTTGTTATCATTCGGGATTAAGTGGCCAAAGATTAGTCCTGCATATTGAACAAAACATTTCATTTCTGAGCAAGACATTTTAATATTCTTGGTTTTTAAATTATTATAAGAAATTAATGGAGGTTTATTTATATTCTGTTTACCATAATTAAATAATTCCATGCGAGAATTTAGGATATCAATGGTAAATATTTTTTCAACAAAGACAAACTGATAAAGAATTTCGGTCAAGTCAAATACTGCAATTCCCTCAAAAATATCGTGAGCGATATCGACAGCAAAATTTTCAGTTACATGGAATGAATTTATATTATTCCAAACAGAAATTTCTTTTATACCTGTCAAAGTAATATTATTTGTTTTAACATCTTCAAGATAATTTTCCTTATTTCTCATAATATTAGAATCTTGGTTAACTAACTTTTGTGAATCAATCCTATTACATTTACAGAATCTGCAAAAAAAATTTGCGCTGAAACTTTCTGAAAATCCTAATATTGTATTTAAACCCAAGTTGTCTCCAAGAAGTAGTCCAAGACAAAAGTAAATGGTCTGTGTTTTACCATCAACTTCAATTTGAATTCCCTCATTTTCCAAAGAATTACATTCATCAATGACTTTTGAAAATATTTTTTCACTGCCAAATTCCTTTAAATCATTACTGTGAAAGAGTAAAAACAAAAAATATTTTCCAAGCGTGAAGAAAATTTTTCTGGTATTACAGGTACAGAACAATAAACACCCCCAATTTTATGTATTCCTGCATGAGACCCCAATGGATTCCCACTTTCAAAATCGTCAAAATAAATGTATAATGGAAACACAATTTTATCCTTAAAATCCTTAGTTTTATTTTTCCAAAATAATGTTTGAACCATATTTGAAATGTTTGCCTCATTGTCCAAACACTGTATATAATTTAAAGTATCCTGTAAAACATTTGGCAATTCAAAAAATTTCTTTAAAACTTTACCAATAGGAACAAAGTGTATAGCATAGTTTTCAGAATTTATATTACTCAAAACTAGTTCAATTGGTTTAATATAAACATCGCAATTTTCTAATTTTTTAAGTCTCATGTATTCAGTTTCTAAACCACCAAATAAATTAAGAAGATCGAAAGATAATTTGTATTAAAATTCTGGTAATTTTCCGATGCATACTGTTGAAAAATTTTAAGTGGTTCAAGAAATAATTGTTTCATGCCTTCGATTATAAACTGAACGTCACTTCGACAAAAGTTCTTTCTGCATAAAGTTTGCATATAAAAGATAAAACATTTTCATTAATTTTTTCTTAAAAACTTCGTTTTTGAATCATTTTCCCCGTTAGTATTTGAGGCTTCGCATACTGGGGTTTTACTTACAATTTCTGTTTCATTTTCCAGTTCCAAAGGTGGAATAAAATTCATAGCATTTTTACTCGTAACAATAGGTAAACTTAAAACTGTATGAGAAACTTCCGGATGACTTAATAGGTGTTTTTTGAAAGTATACTTTGATGAATAACTTCTGAAACAATTATTTTCAGCACATCTATAAGTACTATTTACATCACAGTTATGTATATGCTGCAAATGAACAAACAACATCTTAACAGATTCAAAAACTAATGAACAAATACTACATTTGGGCATTTTGCAGATCGCTTAGAAATTGCTTCAATTAAAAAGAAAAAAAAACTAATAATCTTTTAAAAGTAAAAAACAGGATGGTTTTCAAAAGTGTACAAAAAGTTTTCTAGCTTAAATAAATAGCTATAATACTTTAGAACATAGATATAATACTGTAATTCTTCAAAATCAAAAATTGCAAGTCATTTAAAAACGATAACTGCATTCCTTATAAATAAAAGAAGCAATTATAAAAAAACAGAATCGTAACTCCTTTAAATATTAGTCATAAGATGAAAACAGTAAATAATTTTTCAAATTAATCACTGGCTTCCTCTGACTTGCCTCCCAAAATAGCACATGTTGAGTAAAAATTAAAAACCAAATAAAATTTTTTTAAAGTTAATGAACAAAATAGTTCTTAAAGTATAAAAAAAAATCTAGCTTCAACAAATAGTATCTTACGAGTATTAGAACACACAAAAAAATAATGTCATTCTTCTATCAAAAAATAATACATAATAAATAATAATATAATCACATTTCTTATACATAAAAGTGATTATCCAGGAATATCTAAAAAATACAGTAACTTAGTTAAATATTAATCTTCAGATGAATAGACGATATAAGTCTGTTACTCACTGGTTTCTTCTGACTTATTTAAAATTTTGATTTGGTAGGTTAAGTCACCAATAATCGCAGATGTTAAACCACTTTTGCCAGATGTTGGTAGTTTGAATACCATTTTTTGAATAAGCAGGAACAGCTGCTTACTTTCCAAAGGATATTCAAGTCTAAGCGCATGGATTGCTTTAAAAAGCAACTCTAAACAGCGCAAACTTGATTCACAGCGATATTTTGTGTCATTAACATAAACGAAATATCCTTCAAAGATGCCTTTGTCCCCAATAGCAACTCCAAATGGTTGTAATGGAACGTTGTATGAATCTAATTTGGCTTTTCGCCGTAACAACTGCGCGTCAAAATCCTCAAAGCTCTAGAAAAAAGAAAAAAGCGTAATTTTTTTCTGCACAAATGTCATTAATATACACCTCTTAAGTAGGTATTATATCAGTATTTTTTGATTTCTAAGAGTGAATTCATAATGTGACTAGGAAGAAAACACTGTGCATTTTAACAGTTAATGTTATGTTAATGGTTTAATGTGTTTCGTTCTATCTGTCTTTTTTTTTTTAAAAAAAAAAAAAAAAAATTTTTTTTTGAAAACCGGGTTTTAAATTTTTTGGGGAAAAAAATTTTTTTTTTTCCCCCAAAAAAATTTTTTTTTTTTTAAAAGGGGGGGTTTTTTTTTTTTTTTAAAAAAGGGGGGGTTTTTTTTTTAAAAAAAATTTTAAAAATTAAAAACCCCCAAAAAAGGGGGAAAAAAAAAATTTTTGGGAAAAAAAGGGGGTTTTTTTTGGGGGGGCTTTTTTTAAAAAAAAAATTTTTTTTTAAAAACAAATTTTTTAAAAAGAATTTTTAAAAAAATTCCCCAAAAATTTTTTGGGGAATTTTTTTTTTTCCCTTTAAAAACCCTTTTTTTTAAAAAATTTTTTAAAAATTTTTTTTTAAAAAAAAAGGGGGGTTTTTTTTAAACCCCAAAAAAAAAAAAAATTTTTGGGTTTTTTTTTAAAATTTTTTATTTTTGGGGAAAAAAAGTTTTTGGTTTTTTTAAAAAAAAATTTTTTTGGGGGGAAAAAAAAAAAAATTTTTTAAAAAATTTTTTTTTTAAAAAAACCTTTTTTTTAAATTTCCCCCAAAAAAAAAGGGGGGGAAAAAAAAAAACAAAAAACCTTTTTTAAAAAAAAATAAAAAAAAAAAAAATTTTTTTTAAAAAAACATAATTTTTAAAAAAAAAATTTTTTTTGGGTTTTGATTAAAAAAATTTTTAAAAAAAAAAAATTTTTCGGGGGGGAAAAAAAAAATTAAAAATTTTTAAAAAAAAAAAATTCCCTTTTTTTCCCCCCCCCCGGGGGAAAAAAAACCCAAAAAAAAGGGGGGGGGAAAAAAAAAACCCCCTTTTTGGGCCAAAAAACCCCCAAAAAAAATTTTTTTTTTAAAAAAACCCCTTTTTTTTTTTTAAAAAATTTTTTTCCCCCCAAAAAAAAAAAAAATTTTTTCTTTTTTTTTTTAAAAATTTCCTTTTGGGGGCTTTTTTAAAAATTTTTAAAAAAAAATTTTTTTTTTTTTTTAAAAATTTTAAAAAAAAGGGAAAAAATTTTTTTTTTTCCCCCCCTTTTTGGGAAAAAAAAGGGGAATGGGTTTTGGGAAAAAAACCCCCGGGGGGCCTTTTTTTTTGAAAGGGCCCCAAAAATTTCCCAAAAAAAAAGGTTTTTTTCCAAAGGGGAAAGGGGCCCAAAGGGTTTTAAAAAAATTTTTTTTTAAAAAAAAATTTTATTCCCCCTTTTTTTTTTCCCCCCTTTTTGGGGGTTATTTTTTTTGGGGGGCCCCAAAAATGGGCCCCCTTAAAAATTTTTAAAAAAAAAGGTTTTTTAAAAAAAAAAAAAAACCCCCCCGGGGGGAAAAGGGGGGGAAAAGAAACCCTTTTTTTTTTTTAATTTTTGGGGAAAAAATTTTCCCTTTTAAAAATTTTTTTTTTTTAAAAAAAAAAAAAATTTTTTTTCCCCCCCAAAACCCAAAAAAAAAAGGGGGGGGTTCCCAAAACCCTTTTTTTGGGTTTAAAACCCCAAATTTAAAAAAAAAAAAAAACCCCCCCCCAAAAAAAAAAAAAGGGGTTTTTAAAAAAGGGAAATTAAATTTGGGGTTTTTGGGCCCCCCAAAAAGGGTTTGGGGAAAAAAAAAAAGGGGGGGTTTTTTTGGGCCTGGGTTTTTTAAAAAATTTTTTTGGGGTTTTTTTAAAATTTTTCCCCCCCCTTTTTTTTTTTTTCCCTTTTTTGGCCCTTTTTTTTTTTTGGGAAACCCCAAAAAAAAAAAAAATTTTTCCCCCCCCTTTTTTTAAAAATTTTTAAAAAACCTTTTTAAAAAAATTTAAACCAAAATTTTTTTCCCGGGGGGGGGGAAAAAAAAAAATTTTTTTTTTAAAAAACCAAAACCCCCCCAAAAAAAAAAAGGGGGGGGGGGGAAAAAAATTTTTAAATTTTTTTTTTAAAAAAAAAAAAAATTTTTGGGTTTTTTGGACAAAATTAACCCCCCCCTTTTAAAAATTTTCCATTCCTTTTCCCCCAAAATTTTTTTTTTTTAAAAATTTTTTTTTTTTAAAAAAAAAAAAATGGGGTTTTTTAAAAAATTTTTTTTGGGAAAAAAAAATTTTTTTTTAAAAAAAAAGGTTTTTGGGTTTTTTTTAAAAAAAAAATTTTTTTTTTTTTTAAATTTTTTAAAAAATTTTTTTTAAAAAACTTTCCCCCCAAATTTTTTAAAAAAAAAAAAAAAAAATTTTTTTAAAAAATTTTTTAAAAAATTTTTTTTTTTAAAAAAAAAATTTTTAAAAAAAAAAATTTTTTTTTTAAAAACCCCTTTTCCCCCTTAAAAAAAAATTTTTTTTTTTTAAAAAGGGGTTTTTAAAAAAAAATTTTTTCCCATTTTTTTTTTTATTAAAAAATTTTTTTTTTTAAAAAATTTTTTTTTTTTAAAAATTTTTTTAAAAAATTTTGGGGAAAAAAAAAATTTTTTTTTTAAATTTTTTAAAAAATTTTTTTTTAAAAATTTTTTTTTTTTTTTCCCCAAATTTTCCACCCCTTTTAAAAAAATTTTTGGGGAAAAAGGGGGTGGGGGAAAACGGGGGGTTTTAAAAAAAATAAATTTTTAAAAAAAAAAAATTTTTTTTTTTTAAATTTTAAAAACCCCTTTTCCCCAAAAAAATTAAATATTAAATTTTCTTTAAACCCCAAAAAAAAAAATTTTTTAAAATTTTAAAAATTTTTTAAAATTTTTTTTCTTTTAAAAAAATTTTTTTAAAAAACCCCCCCCTTTTTAAAAAATTTTTAAAAAAAAAAAAAAAAATTTTTTTAAAAAAAAATTTTTTTAAAAATTTTAAAAAAAATTTTTTTCCGGGGAAAATTTTTTCAAAATTTTTAAAAAATTAAAATTTTAAAAAAACCAAAAAATTTTTTTAAAAATTTTTTTTTTTTTAAAAATTTTTTTTTTTGGAAAAAAAAAGTGGTGAAATTTAGGGAAACCGGTGCGGTGCATTTTAGGCAAATCGACATATTGAAACTAACTACTTCGTGTTTGAGGTTAGGTTGCATATTTTAAATCGAACTAAGTTTCATTTAAAAGCTAAGATTGCCTACTATATAGTGATATAATAAGAATTTTACTCAACCTTCACAGGATCGTGGCACCATAAAGTCAAAATCACCAAAAATAACAAGTGTACTGTGAAATAAACGAAAGTTTTTTTATACGAACGACAATCAACTCCTTCATCAACCCAAGTGAGTGGCGTGACTGTTTTACTGTTAGAGCTTCACCTTGGCCCCGCGTGGAGCGCTGTATGTCTGTTCATTTTGCCACAACACCAGGGGTGCATTTTAGGCACAGGTGCAATTTAAGCGCATTTCCCCTAAGTAATTTTTGTGTATCAAAGTTTTCACGATTCTTATCTCAAGAATTAACATATCTATTTTAAATATATTTCTGTGATAAAAGTAAATATAAAGATTATAGAAATACATATATTATACTGCTTTTAAGTACACATACCTTTTCGATGTAAAAAAAGCTCTCTTGCACCTCATTTTTTGTTGGCCTCCAAGAAGTTTTTCCAGCCTTTTTGATTGTTGTGGGAGAAAATAAGAGAGGTAACAGAAGCAAAGCACGGGTGGAATTATCTGTAAAAAAATATATAATGCACCATTAAAATTATAATTCTGTTGTTAGTATGTTCATTTTAATACAAGCTGCTGTCTCCCCCAAAACCAATGAAATATTAAAATTTACTGTAACACCCTGAAGATCTGACTAATATATAAATGCATTAACTGAAAAGTACATTAAGTACCATATTCTTTTAAAATTCTTTGATTTTCTTTAAATAATACCAATATTAATACAAATCGAAGTTAACCCAACCCATTTCCTAATTACTTATATCTCAAAATTAAAGTTTGTGAAGTTTACTACATGTTGCAGTAAAATGTCACATCTTAAATTATTAGAAAGTTAAAAAATGAAAATTTACACAATGTATTGATTTTGAACAATATACTAAAGAACTGGATAGGTTTTAAATGAACAAACTATATAGTTGTTCTCCAATGTAGCTATTGTAAAAATGTTATATATCTGTTCTCTTAAGCCCTTATTGTGTCTTAACGGAACATTGCCAAAAACAAAACCTACCTTCAATTTCTTCCAATGATTTTATCTGCCGATCTAAAGCTTCTTTTATTATTGCAGAAGATACTTTGGCCACTCTGAATAAATTATGTCAAATTTGTTAGGATGCATTTGGTTAAAATCCAATTCCAACTAGAAAAAATAAATGAAATAAGATTAGAACCTTTAAAGAATTATTGTTAGTAGTTACAAAGAAAATGGCACTTTTAATGAGGCCTCGTAACTTAACATACAATAATCTCTGCACGCTTTAAGACGCCTATCATAAGTAAAATATTCTTATACCAGTTGAATACCAAAATCCATCTTCAGGGAAGGATAACTGTTATAGATTTCTTCTATTGAGGAATGTTTATGTACATTTCTTCGCATATCAAATGTTGATTCCCACGCTTCAACAATTTTTTGGTATGGCTCAACAGCAGCTTTTAAGAATATATAATCTGTATTTTCCAAGTAAAATGCCTCTTCGTCTTTTTCTTCATTTAACATTTTTTTACTAGATTCAGCAGATCGGTTTGCCTGTAACGTGACCACAATTTTCCACGAGCTGGTTCTCTTAAACCATTTCCTTGAGAGTAAAAGGGGACGTAGTACGTTTCTGGCTTTTCAGCTGGAAAAATCTTTGCAATTTCTTTGGCTGCTTGTAGGAATGTTTCTGCTTTAATCCTAAAAAATTGTTTAAGTAAAATATTCATGTATAATGTGGCAAAAAAGTCGCGCATGTCTGTATCTTTTTAATTACTAGGCAAAAAACCGCTGCCAAACATGTCATAGTGCTTTCTCATATACATATTCAGTTTAGTTTATTACTGTGTTAAAGCCTAACATTATCGTTTCTGGGAAAATAAAAATATCAATATATGATTATAAGAAATGCTACATTTTTGTTTTTAACAATAAAATTGAATATTTTTTTAAAAAGTGTGATTTTTTAAATATGCGGACTGAACGAAGCGTCATTTACAAAATCTTTTTTTTTTTAAAAAAACTTTATTTTCTAAAATAAAT
>JAHBCN010019344.1:0-16097 GCA_019359885.1 Listronotus oregonensis
ATTGAATCCTTTGTTTATAATAATTTTATAACATTGACCAAAAATAAAAAATCAGAGTAATATTGTCAAATTTATAAAGGTATTATAAACAAAGCATTAACATTTTTTAAAATTTTGTGGTGTGGTCTTGTTAGGTATGTATAAAAGAAGGGCTCCACGACGCGAAAAATTTATACGACAATTATTTAAACATTTTTTAACGTACAATGAAGACATAAGTTCAAAACAATTTTGTTAATTAACAATTATTATCTAACTTGTTGAAAATTTAACTTTAAGTTAAACTTTCAACGGGAATAAATTCTTTAAAGTGTTCTGAAAACACTAAATATTTTTAAAAAATTTTAATTAATATTTAATACACTAAAAAAAATTAAGTGCGACGTACTCGGTTTTAACGCCGAGCGCGCAACCAAAAATTTCCTGCGAGGCCCATTTTCAGCGTTAAATTAAAATTATAAATAATGGAGAAAGAACTCTTTGGTTGGGACTTTTTTATTAGAAATTTCCTCCTCTTCAAGGATCTTTTTTGCAAATTCCGCTATCTCTTAGGGTTTTTGAGTTATCATAAAAAATCGAAATGTCTTTTTTTTGTTTTGTTAATAAAAAATGCATTTTTTATTGACAAAAAAATCCTCAAACTGCCTTTCAGATTTGAAATCCGCCTCGAATAAGCTATCGCTCATATTTTTCGAAGCCATCTAACTATTTTTCGCAGGAATCACACTTCTCGACAAGACTACAATTATTTATGTGTTATTTTATAATTAGAGCCAGTTAAACCTATTTCGCTCAATAATTTTCTTATGCTAATATCTTAGATGGCTCTAATAAAAAGAAAAAATACAGATAGTTTTGCGTAATTTAGAATTTAACGATAAAATTTGATCAAATTTTCAAAAAAGCACAAACTAAGTATTCGCTTTTCTGAAGCAGTAGTTTAACTATGGGTCCTCATACAGATTGACAAGACATTGTAAAAGTGGCACCTATAGGAATAAACACTTTATATTGCTTATTTTGTGTGCCAAAAACCAATTATTTTTCGATATTCTATAATCTTCCGTAATAAATTTAGCACACTAGTTTATAGTAGCGTGCTGCCATAGTACTTGTTATTTTAGTGCCTTTTCAAAGTATTTTTATGTGTGTGTATGTCGCATAATTATTTACAAATTTCCCTTGTGTGCTTTTTAATTTTTTTAAATTGCATGATTTGGTGTGTTGTAGGTTTAAGTTTTACCATTATTATACTTGGTGACGTAGTGGTAAGGGCGTCAGACTTGTTTTAAGGTGTGGTTCCTTCCACGCGGCCGTCGCATGCGACTAACGCAATGCGACTAACGCATACGGCCGCCGTTTAATCAGGTGGTTTCTTAGGACCTCGGCTCAAACTCGCGATAGCAAAATTATTAGTGTAAAGGGAATAATCTTTGGTAAGAGTCGTGATGGATGATCTAGCAATATATTTATTATTGGAAGAAAAAGAGGATGACGAAATACTATTACAATTAGCCAACCTGAAACATAGCAATGCCCCTATAAATCCAATATTTCAGCAAAGACGCGATGAGGGTTGTTATACTATATTAATAAATCGACATCTGCAACAGGATGAAGTAAAATTTAGAAAATATTTTAGACTGAATAAAGCAGAGTTTACTTTTATTCTTGACTTAATAAAAGACGATATAAAGTCCGAGCCAGACAACAGAGTTGAATATCCAATAACCCCAAAGGAAAAATTAGCCATTGTATTAAGGTAAATCTGTACAGAGTGTACCAAATTCGAGTCTTATCATTAGGATCTGGGAAACTTGAAGAGATACGAGGTCGGTTAAATGAAGGCAAAGTTGCGCAATATGATGCTTATCAAAATGCCACCTTAGAACTTTAAAATTTTCGAATACTTACTTCTGGTAAAAACCGATTATTCGCGATTTCGTTTTTATTTTTTTATAACTTTATTTGAATGGATGTAACAAAATAACTTTTACATTTCCATTGCTACTTTTTCTGTTCTACAAGATAGTGTTATTAGATTTATACACCGACGTTTCGTCTTTGAGCTGCCATCATCAACTTCTTTTTTCAATACGGGCCTGGATTTTTTTATAATTTATTTTAGGAGCTATAAAGTTCCCAAAACCAATAATGTATTGCACTTATTCGAAAAATTTATATTAATGGCCATTTTATGGAACCCTATTTAAGAGTCAGACAATATATTTTTGGCAGGATCTTAGGAAAACATTTAACTGATTTTTTTTGAATAAGTGCAAAACATCTTTGGATTTGGGATCTTAAAAGCTCTTAAAATACGTAATAATCCAGGACCTCGTTTAAAAAATAAAGTTTCAATTTTTAACAATTAAAAAAAATACCAGACATTCCACACAAAACAACAGAAACAAAATATCAGTCGCAGACACGACTGCGGCTACACTGCTTCTTCAGCAGTCCAGTCGCATCAATCGCAGTCGTTGACAGCGGACGCATACGACGGCCGCTTGGAAGAAACCAGGCACATTTAAAAACATGAGTAGGAGTGCTTTGCGGCTAACGTAGTGCCTTAGTCGCATGCGGCGGCCGCGTGGAAGGATACATACCTTTAGAACTGTCTTAGGCGGGTTTTACACAGCTAGACTCTATTTCAATTTATCATTAAAATAACTTGCGACGATAGAATATTTTACCAATATTTTGTAAATGCAGTGCGTTTTATTTGGACTAATTTAGGCTTAATAAGTTGAAACAGTATGTTTTGCGCTTCAAAAAGAACAACCTTAATTTTACTAAATATGTTCTATAGTTTTGTGGCTGATTCATATTTTAGTATGTTTTCTTCTTTTTACTAATTTTTGGAAAATGGGACCTCATCGGTCCGGGTCCCGGCGTATAATGAACTGAGCCTGCTCAGCCCTATTGACCCTATTAATTTTAAAAATATGACTTGATTTTTAAATACACAAATTTACAAAAGCACATCGTGTATTCTCAAACACACTATTTACCCAAACTCTATAGAACATATTATGTGTGACATAATGGATAGAGAATAACAAATTCACCACACCTCCATAGTCATGGGGAGACCTGCATTATAAGGTGAGCTTTCTTAACAGAAAATCGATTATTTAATAGCTTCTCGATGCATCAACAAGTATCCAGAAAATTACTAAAGGTATTTGTAAATTTTTTACCCAAATGGCCCCAAATTTTTATAATAATAATATATTTACGATTGAAATTTTTTAGGTTATGTTTACCATTTTCCTTTTTAAGAGCTTTTTGTGGTTTAATTATCGACATTTACACTGTTGCCAAAGTTTGCCCTTTGACAAAATTTTGAATTCGAGATTAAAACTTTCATAACACTCAAGAATGTCAAACAAAACTGGTAATTGAGTCTTATTTGCGACATTTTTTACTTAAGAGTGGAGAATTGACCTCCTGCTATAATTTTTAAGAATAATCATAGTAGTTTATTTTAGTTGCTTAGTTCTGAAAAGAGGGAAATTGGTTGTGTAATAACGGAAAGTCCAATTTACAAACGCCTAAAAATAATTACACGAAATCACTGAACAACCGGTTCAAGGACTTCAACAAAATTGTCACACTTCCAAAAACTTCGTTTTATCAAATTTTCCTATAACAATTTATTTTAATTTTAAAAGTGTCTGCATTGTTACAACACCAATTTGTTTGAATTATTTGGTAAATCTTATAAAACATTTATTATTTATATAATTCAGTGGCAAGAATGCTTGTAATGTCTGATTAATGTAAATGTTTTAGAAAATATCCCTGAAAATTGTAATTTTTGAGCTGCGACAGCTACTTAATAATTGTTTTTCTGACGTTTTACTTTTGATTACATGGTACGTCTTTAGTTATCTGTAATACAAGGTGACTTAAAGTTAATTTCTCTTTTTAACATGTTATAAAAACAGAATAAAAATTTTAAGGATACTTTTATTAGACTTTGAAAGTACAGGGGTTTCGATTTTACTTTTTAAACACAATGATGCTCTTTAAAATTAAAAGACCCGCTGACACATTTCAATAGAAATGTTGCTAATGGCCTCTCGAATATTGTCTTTTAACTGCTTCGAAGTGGCTGGAGAATCGGTATAGACGATACCCTTAAAATATCCCCACAAAAAAAATCTAGGGGCGTAAAATCTGGTGATATGGGCGGAAAAGAGATATCTCCTACTTTTTAAGGATGCCCTTGCCATTCTGTAACTATGACAAGCCAATGGTACACTGCAATGCTCCGCCAATTTTTGACTCCAAGTCTTCATAACTTTCCTGGTTATAACGCAAATTGGACCTGGTTTCAACAGTACGGAACGACGGCACACACAGCGGCAGCATCAATGGACACTGTACGTGAAATTTTTTTCATGAACTGTTATTTCTAAATTTGGGGATATCTCTTTTCCGCCAAGATCACCAGATCTTACGCCCTCAGATTTTTTTTGTGGGGATATTTAAAGAGTATCGTCTATACCGATTATCCAGCTACTACGGAGCAGTTAAAAGACAACATTCAAGAGACCATTAGCAATATTCCCATTAAAATGTTTCAGCGGGTCTTTCAACATTTATGAGCATTATTGGAAGAGTGCTATGCGAGAGATGTTCGACATTTGGACAACATTGTGTTCAAAAAGTAAAAGTCGCATTCCTGTACTTTCAAAATGTATTAATAAAATTATCCCCAAACTTTTTATTCTGTTTTTATAACATGTTAAAAAGGGAAATTTACTCTGAGTTACCCTGTATGATAAAATATACTAAATACAGCACAAGACAAGGATTTTTTTACACTGTTAAATATATGTCACCATTTTTTATAAAATTACACTGTAAAATATTTAAAACGATGTAAGGATGGTAAAGTAGCCCCAGATATTAATAATTTTTTTTGGGGAGGTATACGTCGGTGACGTTTATCTCATCATAGTTCTATACACAATGTCCGGGAAAATGTGGAAAATTTCCAGAATCTAAACAACTTAGTTGCATTAAATTTCTTGGGATCCTCTATCTCCGAAGAGGTGGCTTGTACGAAAACATTTTATATGAAATTGCAGTATTCTTTTACTTTGTTTTTTCATATCCAATTGATTTCCTACATTTTTCCGATACTCTGTATATGACCCCAATTTTCAAAATACTTTAAAACATTTTCTTAGATACATTGTTTCGTGCGATAAAACCACTACCTATATTATGCCCGGGGATGTTGTCTTGTTTTACAGGTATAGCAGCAGGCATTTTTGTTAAGGTTATTTTTTAATAGCTACTTTAACTTTGTTAGCAAAAATCCCCATTCTGCAACGAAGTCCAAGGTACCTTCAATTACCCGTTCTTCTTCCTTACTAAAGACTGTAGGATGTACAACAGACTTCTTTTGCCTTTCCCACGTACCTACTTACTAAGCTACTGCCTGGAATTATACATATTTTAACAGCTAGTTTTTTGTTCCTACCGCTTCGAAGGACCTTCACTGCTTTTTCCAAATTTGGTTTCCTATAGTCGGCATATTACCGGCTGCTAGGGGTTTTTATGTAAGTCCTTATACTCCAGTTAAATTGTGTTTTTACTATGCAAATTTTGGGGTAGTTTAGATTTTTTTGTTTTGTATGTGTTTTGGGGTGCTGAATCCGAATATGAGGTTTGCTAACAAAATTTCGTGACGGAATATTAAAAAAAAGCAAAAAACTTAGAAAAATTATGTAGTTTTATCGTTTTCAGCTTATTACTTAGAAACTATTGGTTTTTCGTGAATAACTTTCCTATACAAAATTGAAGTCATAAAATTTTCTACAAATTCATTATTTTAAGTTTTGTTCTCCGACGAACCGTTTGGGCTCAAAACATGGAAAAAACAAAAAATTTGAAAATTGTATGTATTTTTACGGTTTTTAGCTTATTACTCAGAAACTATTGTTTTTTTGCGAAAAACCTTTATATACAAAATAAAGGTAATATATATTTTCCTACAAATTTCATTTTTACGGTTTTGTTCTCTGATAAACCATTTGGATTCAAGTGCTACTTAAATATTGACATATTCTGGTTATCTCGCAAAAGCTCACTTTTTCACCATGCAACTCCAGTTTGCTGCGCATACATAGATTGTGTAGGTGAAGGTAAAACTGTTATTGTTTTATTTAAAAATCGCATAATACTAAGTGAAAATTAAATTCTAAAGTATTGTATAGTAATTATTATATTCCAAATATTTATAAAAACTTAAATGAGCCGTTTACGTTTAGACGGCCCAGCCTGAGGCTCTTCGAAGGTGGAGGGACCTGGCTGAGGTTCCTCAAATGCGGAAGAAATCTACAGTCCTCACCTTGCCGCTGCCAATACCCTATTAGATCATATATTATTCCTCCACGCGATGAGTGGCTGCGACACAACTTCTACTTTGTTTAATCAGGAAAAACTAAAATTTCTAAAGGTTTTGCAGAAAAACAGTACCTTGCAGCAAGTCATTAAAATATTCAAAGATCCTCATGCACACCAGGATAAGATTGCGGACGCAGGAAACTTGTTTCTTTTGGCTCTATATGGGAAAGGACATGAGACTAGCCTGAACAGTTTGAGGTACAGGCAATACGTGTCTTCATCGTACAAAACTGGAGCTAACTTCGCCTCACTACCGCCCACAGAAGCTGTTGCTCGGCAGCATTCACTAGAGTTTACCTTCAGTGCAGCAGTGGTTGTCCAGTGAAACCGTACTCGATGAGCAGCAAAGTGATCCGACCGAGTGGGGGTGGAAAAAACAAGAAACGGACTCTGCCAGTGCCAACCACATTAAACTCTGCACCAGACTCGATATCCGACAGATTTCTTGCAAGTGCAAAAAAGGTTGTCAACGCAATTGCGGTTGCAGAAAAGCAGGCCTCCACTGCTCCACAATCTGCACATCGTGCGAAGGGCTGTGGGAAAATGTCGAGCCACCGGAAGACAGCATTGACATAGGCAATGAACAGATCGAAGAAAGAGATGAAGAACAAACTGAAGAAGCAGTGCCACACAATGCCGAAGGTATGTAATCCCACAGTTTATTTACCAAGGAATCACTGGGAGGAAAAATTTGGTTCTTTATTTTTAAAGCCTTATTTGCGTGGTTCTTTTTCATAATAAACAAACTTGTTTTATTAATAAATTAAATTAACTAGTTATATATTTTGATTTTTTTTATTGAAAACTAATTGTTTTTATAAATATTTGGAATATAATAATTACTATTCAATACCTTAGAATTTATTTTTCACTAGTATTAATGATTTTTTAAATAAAAATATCAGTTTTACCTTCACCTATTCATTCTAAATAAGATATAGGGCACGCAACTGAGCTTTCGAGGATAACCAGAATATGTCAATATTTAAGTAGCAGTTATCCCCCTTCAAAGAGCCTCAGGCTGGACCGTCTAAACGTAAACGGCTCATTTAAGTTTTTATAAATATTTGGAATATAATAATTACTATTCAATACCTTAGAATTTTTTTTTTCACTTAGTATTAGGATTTTTAAAAAAAAATATAGTTTTACCTTCACCTAAAATCTAAATAAGATATGCGCAGCAAACTGAGCTTTTGGAGATAACCAGAATATGTCAATATTTAAGTAGCACTTGAACCAAATGGTTTATCAGAGAACAAAACCGTAGAAATGAAATTTGTAGGAAAATATATATGTACCTCTTTATTTTGTATATAAAGGTTTTTCGCAAAAAAACAATAGTTTCTGAGTAATAAGCTAAAAACCGTAAAAATACATACAATTTTCAAATTTTTTGTTTTTTTTTCCATGTTTTGAGCCCAAACGGTTCGTCGGAGAACAAAACTTAAAATAATGAATTTGTAGAAAATTTTATGAACTTCAATTTTGTATAGGAAAGTTATTCACGAAAACCAATAGTTTCTAAGTTATAAGCTGAAAACGATAAAACTACATAATTTTTCTAAGTTTTTTGCTTTTTTTTCAATATTCCGTCACGAAATTTTGTTAGCAAACGTCATATTCGGATTCAGCACCCCAAAAAACATATAAAACAAAAAAATCAAAACTACCCCAAAACTTGCACTCGAAGGGCTCGTTTAGGCACATAATAACTGTATTATAATGCTTCAATTATTTAATTGGTAGTGTAAGGAAAAAAACATTATTATTTTTTAAGTCTCTGCCGCGCTTTATCTCATTATTCTTAAAAAAGAGCGCGCCACTGAACGTGTAGGTTAACTAAAGAGAAGAAAACAATATTTCTTTTATAGTCCATGGAAATTTATTGTAACAAAATTTTTAAAACACGTGTATAATAAAAAATGTTTAATATGCTTGTTTTATTTATTTATTTTTCCAAACAAATATTTAATTGGGTTCAATTATTAAAGTCGGCTCGTTTATTGTGGTTTACTTGGCAGAAATCAGTTTAAAGATATTTTATTGAACAATTAAATAAAGTCAGGATCAAAGAAGAGAAAATGAAAATTCCACGACAAAAAATTTATATTGAAATTTTAATTTATTTTCTCATGTTAAGCTTTAAGCATAGAAAAATTCAAATTAAAACAGGATTAAAGTTGACTCATTTTTCAGTCGCAGCGAGTAATTATCGTCAATGGAGAAATCCCTTTGCAAAAACGAAACTGCAATTTGCATCTTTCTGGCTCACAAAGGACATTATAATAGGTTTTTTTGTAATTTAATTTTAATACAGGGTGTTTGAAAAACCAAGGCCAAATTTCAGAAGGTGAATCCTTATTAAAAAATATAAACAATAGTTTCTATAAATATTGCTTCGAAAAAGCCTAATCTCTAAGATACAGGGCGTTAAACTGTTGGATAATATTGTTGATATTATATAAGTTCATAAATCAATCAAAATGTTTATATACAAGTATATTAGTCGGCACAGATACAGTTTAGCTTATTTCAATTCCCGGTAACCTATAATGACAAAACATACGAAGTCGATATATTTATGCTTTAAAAAAAGAAATGCTGAATAAGGTTTTTTTGGGAGTGTTTTCTAACAGTTAGTTATAGATATACCTTCCAAGTGCAGGCAACTATCGTAATAAAGTTTTTCTTAAAGTTAAATCTAATTCGGGTGTTTTTTTTTCACTCTATAACCTACAGGTTTTGGGCCCAGGTATCGCCATAATTTATTACGATATTGAATTCGCGGAAATAGTAGACAGTGACGATTTTTGTGTAAAATTAGTGTTGAGACATAAATTAGAATACAATGGAAAGTACAGGTGCAAAAAGAAAATTACGCCATTCGCGGGTGAAAAATACAGGGGGGGAAATTTTTCGAAAAAGAGCTGTTCTTTCCGAACTTAACGTAATTAAAGTGATTGACAATGAAGTGCCTTTTCCCTTTTTAACTGACGAAAGGGTGTGAGCGAAAAATTAAAAGTGTCATAGTGGATTACCTAGCTGATTTATTCCTTGGTTTTGCTAAAACAGAAAGTAGTGCAAAGGAATGAAAGTTTGATGCTATTTATGAACGAAAAGTGTAGCTTCAGTTGGCATTAAGAAAGAAATTGTTAAGTTTAAAAAACTACATGGAGATACCTATCAAACATTTTACTTTATTTGAGGAACTGATAGAGAGCTATAGCAGCAGGACCCAAAAACTTGAGGGACGATAAAGTATCACATTTGTTACTTCCCCCTTCCAAATTCTTATGATGGGGTGATTACAGCAATTGAAACACTTTCCGAGGACAATTTAAGTTTAGCTTTTGTGAAGACGAGACTTTTGATCATGAAGTTAAACTTAAAAAGAAAGCAGGGATACCAGTAAAAAGGTCTTTTAACTGATAAGAGAATTCAGTTACCAGCAAAAAACAAGTGGTGAAATGTCTAACTTCAAAAACGTAACCGCTTTACAAAGTTCAATAAAAACAGATTTAAAGTACAAAAAAAGGTAATGGCGTAAAATGTCATCATTGTGGGAGAAAAGGACATTTTAAAAGAATTGTTTTCATTTCAAGAAATCACTAGATAATAAAATGCAAAAAAGGGAAAGAAACTTTTCCCAGACTGTTCACCCATCCAACGAATCTTTTGATACCAAAGGAAATCCAAGTTTTCTTTATGCTAGGTACTCACCAGTACAACCAACAATCTAAGGAAAAGATCACGTTCATTTTAGTTTTCGGTGCCTCAGATCACATTATAAACAGAGGTGATCTTATTAAGTTTTCAAAATCTAACAACACCGACAAAACTCTCTGTGGGAAAAATGGACAGTTTATTTACGCAACAAAACGCGGATGTTTAAATGTCTGCAGCAATCTGGGTTTTCAGGAACTTTGAAAGATGTGTTTTTATTCCCCCATGTCCCCTACAATCTTCTTTTCAATAACGAAAATGCAAGCTGCAGGTATGACTGTCATCTTTTAAAGCAAAAGGCGTTAAATAAGCAAATCTGGTAAGGTGGTAATGCAAGGTAAGCCATCAAATAATTTATTTTCAATTGATTTTACGCTTAATTTGAAAACAATAAACCATGTTTCATACACATATAGTAATAAAAATAAAAATATAATTTATGGCATCAAAGATTAGGGGCATCTTGGTAAAAATAAGTTAAGGATTTAAAAAAAAAACAAAGATTCAAGATGTAGGTTTTTGGATCATATTACACCTTCTAAAATTTATGTGAAGCTTGTATAAGTATTAAATAACCCAACAAGTCATAAAGGTCTAAACATATAGATATTAAATATCATTTTATTTGAGAACAAGTTGAGAAAATGTAATTAAAATAACTTATGTTCCCACAGGTAGTCAAGTAGCCGACATGCTTACGAAACCACTGCCAGCAACCCCAAAATTTTTTTTGGAAAATTTTTAGAAGGGTTAACCCCCAAACCTAGCAACGAATGTTGGACCACATTGTATTTTTCTCCCAGGGGGCATAAGGAAGGTATATTAGATAGGAACTTAAAGTAGGTGAATAATTATGTTATATAGATATAATGTAATAGGGACTAGTAATATAGGAGCCGACAGAATGTTTCTAAGTTTTTTTTTTTCTAAATTTTGATTAATTGAGAGGGCGTGTTGGATAATATTGTTGATATTATATAAGGTCATAAATCAATCAAAAAAGTTTTATACAAGTATATTAGTGGGGAAGATACAGTTTAGCTTATTATTCCCGGTAACCTATAATGACAAAACATACGAAGTCGATATATTTAGTAAGCTAAAAAGAAATGCTGAATAAGGTTTTAGGGACTGAGTGTTTTCTAACAGTTAGTTATTGATATACCTTCCAAGTGCAGGCAACTATCGTAATAAAGTTTTTCTTAAAGTTAAATCTAATTCGGGTGTTTTTATTTATCACTCTATAACCCTACATAAACTTCAAAAAGAAATTTTTTTTATTTTTAACTACCTATGCCCTGTAGCTTTTTAAAATTGGTCAAATTTATAAAAGGGCCTAATTTAGGCCTAAGTAAATTAAAATTATTAATTCCGTTGCATCTCAGGGGGACATTTTTAAAAAAAATTTAAAAAAAAGTCCCCCCCTGACTTTTTTGCAATTTTTATATTTTTTTTAGATTTTAAATTTAAAAAAAAACTTTTTTGATTTTTAATTTTTTTTCTATCTTGCTTTGTTTTGGAAAAATAATTAAAACCAATTTATTAATTTGGGCCCCTTTAAAAAAAAATTTAAAAAAAATTTAAAATTTTTAAATTTTTAACTGAGTTAATTAACATTAAAACACTTAATGAAAGTTAAACAAACAAATTAAAATTTATTATATTGGCCCTTTAAATATTTTAATAGTTAATTAACTTTTATTGAAAATGAAACTTAATTTTTTAATTTTTTATAATAGGTCCGAAATTTCCCCCTTTCTTTTCTTCTTCTTCTTCCTTCGGGGCCCCTCTTGATTCACTCCGGAGGACCCACGGGGGTTTTTTTGGGCCAAGCCCCATTATCTTTTATACCAATCCTCCTTTAGTCTTGTTCCTTCAAAAAGTCTTTTAAGGGGCCCAGACGGTTAATATTTCCCCGGGGCTCTTTTTGGGGGGAATTGCCTTTTTTGTGATTAACGCTTCACATTCGCAATTAAAGGTAGGTTTTTTTTTTCCCCCCTCGTCGCACATTCTGCAACGGGTCCCCACAAGACCCATCTTTTTGGGGTTTTCCTTTGGTTATGGGCCCTGTTGCAACCCAAATGTTATGCAAGTCCACATACTTGCAATGAACGGGTTTTTAAATTTTTTTTGCCCAAAACGAAGTTGGTAGATAGGAAAAAAATAAATAAAAAATTTTTTGTTGTTTACAAACGTCGTTGTGGGGGGCCCAGTGGGACTAACCTTTTAAAAAACCCCACAGGATCTAACCACAACTAACCACAACTTTTTTGGCTACGTGGGGAAAGGGGACCGAAGCTAAGATGAACACAAGGCTTAACTCAAGGTGTTAGCATACCGTGCTGATGGTAATGACATCCTGGTTAAACAGGTGTCCCAACGGTGCCTCTGAGTTACAGGGCGACCACTCAGAGTATCACCTTTACTGGGGTAATGGGGGTCGCCGGGGGGACTATTATTCCCCCTTTTTCCAAACAGAAAGGGGACAAAACCGCTTTCATAGGAAAAAAGTGACAAAGGTGGGCCCGAAACGGATAAACCCTTTTTCGAGAGGTGCCACTCGGTCACAAGCAGAAAAGATGCGCCGACCGAAAGGGGAAAAATCCGTTTGAAAGGTGCCTAATTTCCCGGCCCCTGGGGGGGCTAATCCACCCCCCGAACAAACAGGTGCTTGGGAAAGGGGTTCCCTGAATCTAAAAAAGAAGGCGGACAAAACCGAAAGGGGGTTCCCCCTTTTGGTTTTTAAAAAAAAGCGGAGGGGACCGTTTTTAGGATAAGGCGGAGATGCGGCCTCAAAAGAACATCTGGTTCCTGTAAAAAGGGGCCCGGGGAAGCTCCCACGTACTAAACCGGGAGAGGAGGGATGATGCACGTCTGCTTGTCATACTCTCCGGAACAGGGGCCCCGAACACATCAGAACACATTGTGCCCCTTCCGGTAGCACACGATAAGGGGGTTAAGAACTTTCTCCAATCTGGTATCGGAAATTAAAGGGAGGGAAAAAAAAAAGGGGGACAAAACCGAGCGGTCCAGGGAGGGCGAAAAAGTCCACTACTTTAAACCCCACCTACCTACCTAATCAAAAAAATAAAAAATTTAAAAAAAAATCAGTTGCGTACTTTTTCCCAATTATGTTGATGTTCCCGAGACGCCACGGGGCTTAAAATTTTAATTTAAAAAAAAGATAAATTGAAGAAAATGGCAATAGGCAGTTTAGATAATAATAAAAAACCTGTTTTTTTCAGAAAGTTTAACAAACTGTATCTCAAAACTATTATTTTCGACCATATTTTTGGAAATTTTTGAAAAAAATTAAAAAAAAAAGGGGGATTTATACACCGCCTTCTACTAATGGTCGAGGCAAGGGAAACCCCCAAAAAAAAACTAAAAAAAATTCAAATTTTTTGCACAAGAGGGTGAAATACGGTTTTTTTCATGGTTCCAAATTTTTTTTTTAAAAAAAGTTTTTTTTGACTTATAAAACCGCAAATTGCATTGCTGCACCAAAATAAATTTTTAAAAAAAAGCTTTTTTTTAAGAGGCTTTTGAAAAATTTAATAACTTTATAAATGAAGTCAGAACTGGCCCAAATCGGGCCCGATTTTTCCGAGGCCCAATCACGATGATGATGAAATTTCCCCAAAATGACCAAACTCAGGAACGCCGATAAACTTCATTCCCCCGTGAGACTCTCAAAAATTCAGGGGAAGGGGGAAACATGACGCCCGCCCCCCGGGCCCCGGGGTATTTTGGCGCTGAATTAAATATGGCACGTCAATCCCCCGTACACCCGATGCGCCAGAACCTGGGGGCTAACCTCATCTCCAATTTTCCTCCACAATCAAGAAGACGAACCGAAAATTTAGGGGGTTTTTTGGGTTCGAACAAATTAAAAGGGCGAAACCCTCGGAACCGGAAGGGGAAACATCCCCGGGGGGCGATTTCACTTATTTTTAAAAGGAAGATAAATTCAGTTGATTGAAATTTTTTAAAAAATTTTTTTATAAACACCAATTACATAAATATTGACTTTCTATTCATTTAATTCTTTTTCTCCTCACATAATTTATCTAGACTCACCAATTCCACACCTATTGCAGTATTGACGTCAGTCTCTAAGACATTAGGTTTAATTGACATTCGTGAGAATCACATCGATGTCAAGATAAAGGTTTCGGTGCACGAGGTGTTGGAAGGTCGTTTTCGACGTAAAATTCGAACTCAGCGCCCCAAAAAAAAACCAAAAAGATTCTGGGTTTTCTTCTTTTATTTTGAAAAACCCCCAGTGACGTTCGGCCAAGGAAAAAATACAAAGTAAACGGCCCCCCAAATTCCCTATACATAAAAAACAAAAGGTAAAACCCTTTAATTCGGGTTTTAATTAAAAAAAAAGGAATTTAAACACGGGGGGCCTATTGGCATTGTTTCCATAACCCCTTTTAAAATGTATGCCAAATCACTAAAGATAATGTCCCAACGATTTTTCCAAAAATTTTGGGTAGGAAAAGGGTGAATATTAAAGCTTTTTAATGCCAGATTTTTCTAATAGGGGAAGGCAATTTTTCCGTTTTTTGGCCGCATTGGGTCTTGCTTGTGAGTACCGGTAAGTTCTAGTATCTACTAACCAGAACTAAACAAAAAGAAAAGGTTAACGTAACTAAAAAACTTTTTGGGGGGGAAAAAACTGAATAACTGTTTTTTTTTTATTTAATTTTAAAAAAGAAAAAGAACTTTTTTTAATTATATTTTTTTAGTGAGGGCATTCGGATGCCCCGTTTTTTAGCACGTAGGTTGTCCCAGACTTTAAACAAATTTTAAAACTGAATTCTTCCGTTTGCCAAAGGAAAAAAAATGTAAGCGAATTTTAGGTAAATCGGGGGACTTGCTTCCTGGTTAAATACACTTTTTTAAGGTTTGTCGAAAAAAAGGGAAAGGCAATCCCAATCCCCCATTAACCCTTATTTTAAAAACGGGGGGGAAATCTTCCGCACGTACGGAAAATTTACAGTCTATACGTTTTTAAAATAAAAAAAAAAACCCGGGGGGGTTCCTCCGGAAGGGCAAAAACAAATAAGAATAATATGGTTATTTTAAATTGTATCTTTAAAATTTTCTTATTGAGGGTGAATAACTAAATATATGTCAATAAAAAAAAAATAAAATGTATTGTTCCGTGACACCCCGTATAAAAACACTAATCCCGTTTTTTAAATTTTTTTTTAAATCGGTTCAGAAACGTTTTTTTGGTAACAAAATTTCCCGAACGTAATTATAATTCCCCCCTTTAACACTGTGTCAACTTCTGCTCGCTTTGAAAGCCAGAAATATACTGGCCCATGCTTTTAATAGTAATGTGGAAAAGAATGGTAAAGTCTAGAATTAGCTGAAAGAATTATTTTACTACAGGATGCAAGAAAAGTGTAAATGGATGTCCCAACGCCCTCAGAATAAAAACCAATGGCCGTCGAAAAAGGAAAAATAAGGTAATTTTATTTTTAAAAATTTTAACCCAAAAAATAATTTAATTTTTACATTTCTTTTGGAAAGATATTTTTACTATACTGGTAAACTCAAAATCAAAATGTTAAGGAATCAATGATCGCATCGTGTATTACATAACAATGTATGTGCTATTTATATTTTTCTACGGTGTTTCTTTTATTGCAGTTATTTGTTTGTTGTATTTAATTTTAACTGTTTTTAAAATTTGTTTGTCTTAATTAGGGTTCAAAGTTTTGTTTGTCCTGAAAGTCGTTCAAATGGCGTAAGGCGATATCAACTTAAAGTTAGTAAACACTATGTGGCTTAAACCCGTGTGACTTTTATTTGTAGAGTTTTTTTTGGGGAATATGGGAAAAACGCACAAATAAAAAAATTAACAGCACTGGGGGAAAATTTTAAAGGGGAAAGGGCTTTTGGGGCCAAATCTCGTATTTTGCGAATAA
>JAHBCN010019345.1:0-16048 GCA_019359885.1 Listronotus oregonensis
CTATGAAATGAAATTTGCTTCCAATTATAAAATTGAATCTCATTTTTTTCTCAAGAAACTATCATTTTGGACTTGTGATTTTGCCAGAACGTCGACGATATATAACGATTAAATCAAACAAAAGTAACAGTTGTAAAAAATTCATTGACGTCTATTTTTTTAAAAATTATCAAAATTTTGCTTTTTTTTGGATCATGTCAAAAGATAAAGCGAACGTAAAAAAAACTAGTTTATATTTATGAATATCACAGTCCTCTTTAAAAATGCAGTATTTCTTTGACAAGCCACAAATGTTGATATCAATTACAAAAATAACTGTTGATGCCTAAAAATCTAGAAACACAAACCACCATTGACCTGATTAACGAGCTATTTTTGTCAATGAAAGAATTTCTGTTCATCAAGAAATCATCCGCTAATATTCACAAGATCGCTGCCAGGAAATTGCCCGGCTATTAAGTCTCTACTGAGCTTTTTCAGGCGATACCAAAATAAAGTTGATGCATTTTTATTTAAAATTAAATTTAAATTACCCCAATCAGATTCGCCTGCGGGTTGGGTTAACCATTTACACCTCAAATTAAAAAAGGAAAGGTTGTGCTTTCAGCCGGTAAAAGTACTGGCCACCGTCTTTGGGACAGCGAGGGTGTCGTTTTGATCGATTTTTTTCTGACTTGCTCTTGTAAGAGATCTCAAATAAAAAAAAACTAAAAAATTTTGACACTTACATAAAGTCCACATTAACAAACAGTATCAAGATCTATGATTCATGGATATTCTTTATTCCTTTATGTAATAAAGGCTTTAAAGAAATTAATTTAATCAGAACAGGCAAACAACAATATATTGAGAACAGACACCATCAAAAAGAAAAACAATGGCGATCATTACAACTTAAGACTTTGGACCAATTTCAGATTAAAAAGCACATATATTATTTAAAAAACTACAAATCCTCTTACCAATTAAATTAAAAAATCAAACCTTTAAGCGCAAAATCAAGTCATTTGTGTCCAGATATTTCTAAAAAACCTTATTAACGCAAAAAAGTAAAAATGAACATCTTGGAGTCAATTGGAATTTATAAACATAATAAAAACAGATCTCTAATCATTACTTATGCTGAAAACCAAACAAAATTTCACGTTGTTTACGGTTTTTAATCAGATCGATTTATATAAAATGTGCAATATTCTACTTTTTAAAAATATGGAATGGCTGCAGTAAAAAATGTGTTCTAATTCTCCCATAAAGGACTTGCTTTACACTTAACAATGAGATTCTGGCTCTCGAACAATTTTTCGATTCAGTATGTTGTTTCTTAAATCAACAGGAAAATCTTTTAAATGGGACGCATTTTATGCAGGCCTATAAGGTTTGGCCCAAAAAATCACTGAGGGTGAAGCATAACTGTTTATTGAATTCCAATATAAACGCATAAAAAGAGTAAAATTTCGTCAAATCCAAAGAAATAATATTTTATATGTTGTTTACAGTTAAAATAATTTTATTTTACATTTAACATACAAGGTAGTCAGTATCAAATAAATAATATGGATTATGCCAACCTAAAATGTTAATATCATGATATACTTATATATATTTTCAGAATTTATAAATTTCTGACAGTTTATTAGGGTAAATTTAAGTTAAAATATTTTGGTTTATTGTCACAAAATATACAGGATATTTGAAATTAGAAAAGATTTTTTCTTAGGTTTGTTCCTAAGATATTTTTTGACATATAAAGAGTTACTTTAGTTTTAAAGTCTGCTGTTTTCTGGCAATTTTTTAATAGAGGTATAATAAAATTAAGCTACAGGGTAAAGTACTTAGAAGGTCACCTAGAGAGAGTTTTTCATTGTTAATTACATTTTTTTCAAATGGAACGCTCTGGGTATTTCTGTAAGTTTTAACTCTATTCAATTTTATATCAAAATTGTAAATAACACTATAGGTAAGTCAACCCAATTGCTGGTTTTGAAATAATTAGGTAACTAATAAAGTAACTAAATGATATGGCACATAACATGCAATTCGGCTCTCGCATAATTTTTCTTTTAATTTGAGAATGTAGCTCTTTAGGTCAATACAGGAACATTTTTTAAATAGGAGATTCCTGTGCCGGCTACAGGGTGGCCCAAAATGCACTGAGAAGTTAAAGCTTTCGTGTTAATACTAATTTAAACGCCTGACTTATTATCTAAATCCAACAAAAAAATAATTTACATACTTGCTTAGAGTTAAAAATGTGATTGCTATTCAACACATACGGGGTGCTCCAGTATCGAAGAAATAAACATGTTTATGGAAAGTAATATGTTACTTTCTTGATTATACTTTTATTTTTTGTCAGTTTCTTGTGCTCAAGTCAAAAAGCGAGCTAATTTTGCGTTTTTGGATTTAATAATAATTATATAAATTAATGAATAATTTAATGAACAATTCTGAATTATTAATAAGTGATTTTTAACCAGCAATTTGTGCGGTAACATTTCTAGAACGACTTATCCCTAAAAATATCAAGATGAAATCCAGGAGACATGGTGAATGAAACCTCTAGATACTTCACCCTGTAGAGTAGGTGTACAAAAAGAAAATTATTTTAGTTATCGGTAGCTTAATTTTATTGTACCAAAAAAAAATGTTTAATTCTGTCAAACTGTATAAATTCTGAAAATATATGCAAGTACATCTGATATGTGTTAAATGTTTAATCAAAGTATTTTAACTCTAAACAAATATATAAAACATTATTTCGTTGGATTTAGACGAAATTTCACTCTTTTTATGCGTTTATATTGGAATTATTAAAAGTTAGCTTCAACTTATCCAGTGATTTTGGAATACCCTATAGGCCTGGACAAAAAATGTCCCATTTTAAAGATGTTCCTATTGATTTAAGAAACAACATGCTCAGAATTTTAAAAAAAATCGTTCGAAACCGGAATCCCATGTTATGTGTGCCATGTCCTTTGTGTTATCATTTTAAAGATTTGTTTGGACAATCTGTGTACGTATTCACCCAGCCTATTGCATTGCAAAAAATGGACAATAGGTTGAATACAAAAAATACACACATTGTACATAATAAACACTCTAAAAGTGATTAAGCAATTTATGGAAAAATTAGTACACATTTGCTGTATTTATTCCATATTATGAATAGTGCTCATTTTTATTCTAAATACAAACAGATGTACCCCGTAGTTTAGTTATTAAGTTCAAAATGTAATTTTTATTTCATTTAATTCCGCTAATATTTACTCTGTAATCGATAAACTTTTTGATCTACTTTTTCCACGCAAAAAAATCCATGTCTGGTGCACTTAGAGTAATCTGCTCTTATATTATGCTATTAATAGGTGCCCATATATAACCACGATGGTAAATAAAGCATTAAGTAAAAATATGAACTGATGCGAGGAAGAACCGTTTTTCTGGTTGCGCAAATGTTCTATCTAAAAGTAGAGTAGGTAATGTGGTCTCCATAAAAGGTCAGCAAGATTTGTTAAATGGTGTAATATTTTTGAAAAAACTATTACCATTGCATTTATCGATGCTGTTTCATTTTTATATTTTTTTCTTTTGCAACAAAGTATTTTTATACTTCCCTAATTTTATTTTTTAAGAAAAGTTATAACAGATGCCATTAAAGTGAAATACCAACACAACATTGCTATTAAAGGAATGCCAACATTAACTTTGTAACAATAGAAAATCCATAAACTGACTCTGGTGTTACCCGGCAATGAATTACTTTCTGGGTAAACAAAACTAAGTAAATCAAAAACATATTTTAACATAGTTATAACTAAATGAAGGGAACGATTAACTCTAAAATAGCGATATTGTAAAAAAAAAGCGTTCTTCAACAATTTCTCTTCAGAGAAACAAAAACTCAAAAAAAAAAATTCAGTACAGCCTTTGACGGACTGAGCTTTTGTTTGCATGTAAATTATTAAATAAAAATTTAGCCTCTCTTCAGAATAAAAATATTTATATATTATTTTAAAAAATATACTTTTTTATATATTATTATGAAAAGGTAGTTTGCTCTTGCAATAATATTTGGTTTACAAGTAGAAACTGGGCTTTTAGTTGGTTGCATAAAACCAAATACTTGAGCGCATCAAATTCGTCCGCCTTTATTTATATGACTGGCGTGGACATTGCTGTTGTAATGTCAATCGTTTACATTCATTTCAGTATATCAATTTTATAAGATGGATTTCGATGAGCAGCATTTACGCCATTCCATTCCTATTCTGCTTTTAAATAAAAAAATTCAGCTCAAGCTATGGAATTGATTAATTCGACATTGGCTGAACATTCTGTAAGGCATTCAACAGTGAAAAAGTGGTGTGCAAGATTTCGTAATGGAAATTTTAGTCTTAAGGACGATCGACGTCCAGGTGCAGACAAAAATTTAAGGACCTGAAGAACTCAAGCAAGTTTTACTGAATAAAAATCATGTCAGAACTCAAGGAAGAGCTTGCCGAAGAGTTAGGAGTTACTACGGAAGAAGAAATCATGGGCTCCTCATAAGCTGACAAGATAACCAAAAACAAAAGTTGCCATTTACATGAATTTGCTTTCTCTAAAGCCGAAACCGAATGTTCGGCCGTGGCTTCAGTTTCGGCCGAAATCGAAACTCCGTGGTCAAGTGTAAACCGGCAATACTGAAATTTGGTGCATTTTATCCATTTATTCTGCATTAATTAGGACCTGTGAAATGGAAACACAGTATATTAATTTCGTTTGTAATCATTTATTTTTTAAATTTTATCTTTTAGGTACCTCTTATATAAAAATAATATGTACTAAAATTACGTGCACGACAACTTCGAAATCAGTTTCGGTTTCGGCAAAAGTTTCGGCCAATTTTGGCCGAAACCGAAGGCTTTACCACCGAAACTTGATTTTTGGCCTAAACTCATACAAACCGAACTTTCGGTCGTGCGTCCACATACAGCAAAACCAACCCAGAAACATCTTCAATTTAGGCTGGGAAGGTATCCATTATGCGTATTCACCAGACTTGGTTCCTTCTAATTATCACTTATTTAAATCAATGTCATCATATTTAAAAAAGTCGCAATTCAAGAATGTTGAAGATGGCGAAAATGGCTCGATGACAACTTTGTTTCAAAACCGCCATGTTTCTATCGCAAAGGCATTCATCTACTAACCTATAAATGGTAAAAGACCATAGATAATAATGGAGAATATTCTGACCAATAATCTTTGTAAAGTATTTTTTTAAATAAGTTAAAATTTTACAAGAAAAAGTCGAGTTTTTTTACTTTCACCCTACCTAGTAACAAAAAAACATGAAAATATATATTAAAGATTTAATCTTTATAAAAATAAATTATTTTTAAATACTATAGAAAAATTACTATTTTTATTAAAAATATATAAAAATAGAAATTAAACACTTAAAAATAGTGGCAAATGTAAGTTTAATTTTTATTTTTAAATAATTTTTAATAAAAATATTTATTATGTGTTAAAAATAAATTAATTTTACAAACAATTAAATTTTTAATAATATATCATATTTTAAGTTTTTGTTACTATTACAAGAGCAGACTAGCTCCTCATATTAATATATATAAAACAAGTAAAACTTTCAAAAATAATAAATAAATATCTTTATTTCTGGAGAAAAGCCAAATATTTTTTTTTATTCTGAAATTCCCAGAAAACAAAATAAACTATAAAAAATAAATGATTAAAAAGTAAAAAAATAAATTTGGTTTTATTTTGAAGTCAAGGAAGAATATATAACCATCACTTTGTTTTTTTATATAAATATGTTAGATTTGTAAAAAAATGCAGAGTTTAGTTGTTTTGTTTTATTAGAATTTACTTGGGATGCTTGGATATTTTTGACCTAATTCTAACGTTTAGAAAAATTAAGACCTTTGGATTTTTGTCACGGGGCCACATTTTAATTGAAGCCTTCGATTTCAGGTTCACAGATACAGTGGGAGAATTTGCAAATCATGATTTTTTTAATATGCTAAGCCGTTTACAAAATACTTTTAACACTGTATAAAAAAATTAAATAACCGTATATTTTTATCTTGTGACCGTCCACGGAGGTTGAGCGCCTATGTGTGTTTTGTGTAAAGTAAGGGATAGTTGATCATTGCAGAAAATCTTTGCAGGCAGCAGCCTTTACAGTCCAGACACTCTAGGGATAAAGTGGAACGTTCGGGCCCCTTTCGAGATCGACTGTAAAGGGACCCGCATAAGAGTGTGACGCGTTACTGCGAGCTGCTAAAGAAGAATTGTATTGGCTAATTTCTCGGAAAACTCTGTGAAAATACCTAGAAAAAGAAGTATAGATTTCCTAGAGAGCTAATCGGTGGGCAAGAGAAGGCTTTTCTGTAAAAGTGGGTTTATAAATTACGCGAACTGCTCTTCTTTGGGTGAAATCGTGGAAGACGCTATTTTTCAGACATAGGAGCAGTATTTCAAAGAATGTCACCTCGGTAGCAGCGTGGACAGTCTCTGCTTGCCACGCAGGCGACTCGGGTTGAATCCCTAGCCGGGAAGACATATTTAGGTAGTAGTTATTTAAAATAACACTGTGTCAGTGCCACTACCGCGTTGTCTATAAGGTACTGTAAATTGCAACACTTGCATGTTTCAGTACTTGGACTAGGGAAAAAATGGAATAAACATCAAAAAACCCGCCACCTAAGGTAGTTTAGTAGCTAAGGCATCAAATCCTTCATAGGCTGTCATAATTATAAAAAAGAAGGCTTAGATTGGGATACATACAGAGTATATTGGCTAGAAGTGAAAAAAAGTGGAAAGAATAGTCCCAGCTTTTTTAAAGCTATTCGGGCCAGTTAAGGTTGTTCTCAAAAAGTACAGGATGGTAATTTGGGCATTAAACTGGACAATATTTTTGGTGCCTCCAATCCAATAAGTTAAAGTCCCGTTCCTTTCCATTTTTCTGATTTTATTCATTAAATATCACTCAAGATTCTAAAAAAAATATATTGCCAAATCATTATTAAAGTTAAACATGACAGATGATAACATTATATAAAATTTACAAACAATTTGTATTTAAAAAATCATTAAAAAATATTGGAAAGTACGGTGTTACATGGCATTAAATATATATACATATTGAGTAAAAAAGTTGAAATAAAATACCAGCGGCTATAATTCAGTTATAAAAAATACGTTAGTTGGATACTGCTTTGGTTCCTTTATAACAAGTCTGCAAAATTTTACATAATTTCAAAAAAAAAAAAACTCCTCGGTATGTATAAATCTTATTGTCAGTTATTGGTACTACCTACCTACTTAAGTATATAATATGTAAGTTTTAAATGCCCATTAACGTGAAAAGTTGTTGGTATAGATGATGTCTATTTATTTTATCTGTATAAATCGTAATCAGATTAGCTATAAATTGTAGAAAAAAATTTATGATGGAGCTGCTTTATAGTATTTTACATAATATATTTTTATACTGGATGTTCTATTGACTTATTGCACAAAAAAATATTTTCTAATTACAATGAAACTGACAACGCAGCAACACTGCAGGTTACGCAATGTGAAATGAAAGAAAAAAAATTGAAAACTAACTTCCCTAAAACTTATTCTAGTTTAAGATCCAAATTAGGGACGACCTTGACCTATCTGCCAACCGGATGAAAATTATTTTTTATTAATATAGTATCTAAACAAATGTATTGCAAATGGGTTGCCTTAAAAATTATGGTCAAGACTATGATTTAAAAAATGTTTTTTAGCTTGATTTGAGTATTCCTTGTATAATGTAAATTTTTTATTTTCTCATCTACATTTGCAGTAGTAATATACCACTGTTTATTTTTCAATTTCATAAATAAAGCTTTTGAATATTTTAAAAATTTAAAATTAAAAAAATAATTAAAATTTTTTATTTGAAATTGAAGAAAAAATACTGAAGTATATCGGTACTGTCATGTAGAATAAAAACAAGTAAACCATTCAAATGCAACTTTCTCAGCAACATCTGCTGCCTTTTAAAAAAAAATAAAAAAAGTGCGCCACTTTATCAGTTTGGTCTACTACCATGATACTGAACCCCGAAGCTAAGTGGTGGACAGTATTTCAGCTCCAGAGCCAGGTAGGATTCATAAATAGTCGGGTAAATCTGTAATTCACCGTTAAATGATTTTGGAAGTACATGAATCAAGATGAAACCTTTTGCATTCTCTATAGAAACAGATCAACTACAAACTGTCGGAAAGGGATAGTGGATCCTACGAAAGAGGGTGTTTTTTTACCCTTTTAACCCCCCAAGCATAAAATTATTTAAAAAACGTTTCTTTTTTAATTTTTAATGGTTCTTGTAGGTTTTTTGGGCCACTATATTTAAATATAATATTAGAAATTACATTTAAGGGCTTAAAAGGGCTGAATTCACCCCTTTTCGCCCCCTTTATCCCTAAAACATATATTTAGCTAAAAAATTCTTTTTTTTTAATGGTACATAGGTTTTTGGGCCACTGAATTTAAATTTGATGTCACAAATTATAATAAGAGAAGTTAACTACCCCTATTGTCATTCCTCTTACCCCCTTAATTTAATGGATTGATGAATTTAAATCTTGCCCAAAAAACCTTACCATTAAAAACAAGAAAAAAACTTTTTTTAGCGAAACGTATGTATAAGGGTGAAAGGGGGGCAGAAAAGGGTAAATTCAGCCTTTCACTCTAAAAATGTAATTTTTATTTTATATTCAAATTTAGTGGCCCAAAATCGATATGAACCATTAAAAATGAAAAGGAAACTTTTTAAAAAGAATTTTTTTTGGGAAAAGTGAAAAATGGAACAAAACCCCCTTTCTTGGGATTCAATCTTTTCGACACTTTGGATGATTTGTTTCAAAAAAAAAATTTTTAAAAGCTTTATCTCGATTTATACTCAAAATCTTTTCCCTATAAACTTTTTTTAACCGATTTACTCTGTCAGAATTGGCCAATTACATCAGATGCAAAGATTTTGTTCGGGAACTACCCCCAAACTAATAACAATAAACCCCAGTTATTATGGTAATCTTTTAAAGCAACTGAATCTAAAAATTCCATAAATTTTTTTTTTTTTATATACAAAAATGATTTTTTTATCTTTTTAAAAATCTTCCTTACTGCACTTACGGTTTTTTTATATGCAAAAATCACTTTAAAAAATTTTAAGGTAATTTTAATATTTAAACAAAAAGCTGTAGACGTAGTAATATAACAATAAAAAAAAAACAATCGAAATTTTAAACATACAGCTATTTTTTAAGAAAATTATTATGCTTAATAAATTATAATATTCTTTTTTTTAATTTTTTTTTTAAAAAAACAAGCTTTTCACTTTTCTCAGGGTTAAAAATAAAAAATATGTATGTGCATGCATTTGTTTAGACATTAATACAATCAAATTAATTTAAAAAAAAAATTTATTGTAAAAAAATGTCTCGTATCCCGAAAAAAATTGCTTAGGAAATTAAAAGAATTGAAAAAAAAGAACGACATAAAATTACAATTTTGTTAATGGGATCCTTATTTTTTTTCTCGCTTTAAAATCATTTTTTTTTTGATACTTTGGTAAAAAAAAAATTTTTATTCCTTTTAGTAAAAAAGAAAAAACAATATTTTTTATGGAAATTTTTAATTAAATTAGAAAATAAAAAAAAGTAACAATAAATCCCGCAAAACGTACGTTAAAACAAAAAAATTAATAATTTGTTTAAGTCTATTGGGGTGGTTTATGCAGACAATTTTAAAATTTTAAATTTTAAAATTTTATTTACATTTATTTAACTTTAAAACTTGAGCTTTTAAAAAAGAATTTTTAAATTTTTTACCAACGAAAAACCCAAAAAATTTCGGGGTTTGGGGTTTAAATTCAATTTTTTATGTTTTGACAAGGTTTGGTTTTTTTTGCTTGGTTTGTTTAATTAAATAAATAAAATAATTAATAAAGATATCCGAATTTTCTGTTACGTAAATGGGTTTAAAAAGATTAAAGTTGACAGCTCGGTCTAGGCGAATTTTAATTTGGTTCACTGCTCGCGCTCCATTTTCATTTTTTTTTAATTTTAAACTTTAAGAAGATAAAAGTTGGAACTTCTTAAAAAAAGTTAAAAATTTAAAATTTTCTTAAAGTGTTATAAACGCGCCTATATATTAGGGGCAACGTCTTACACTAAAGTTAAATTAAAGTTAAATTAAATTTAAAGTTGTCTTTATAAACCGCCTTTAGTTATTGTTAATGTTGATTTAAATGAAATATTTCTTTGGGGAAAGCTTTGGATCATAAAACTGCTTTACAAAAGTAGTCAGAACGCAAGAGAGACACGTTAAAAATATTATTTTGGTATTTATCGACCGACACCTTTTTCTGTTTTTTTAAATTAAAAAAACAAATTCAATTTTGTTGTTATTAAAAAAAATACAAAATCCTTTTTTTTTTAAATTGCTTTCAAAGATGGCAATGAAAATTTGTTTTGTAAATTGGAACTTTCCCGGGTAAATAAATGTTTTCAAAAAAAAGTAAAAAATTGCAAAAAGTAAATAAATTTTCTTAAAAATCCCCAAACTCTTTTGTTAAAACACCACTCCATATCAGCAAAAAGGAGAAACCGGATTTAAAAAAAAAAAATTAAAAACAATATTATTGGGGGAAATTCTGACTCTTTTTAATTGCAAAATCCGAAGGTGGCAGTAATTTTAAGGGTATTCTGTTCTTTTGGAAATTTAGTGCCATAAAATGCGCTTCTTTTGCAAGAAATTGCATTTTTGTTGCTTTTTTAAAATTATTTTGCTTCTGTTTTTTAAGTTTAATGTTTATAGTTTATTTTGATTTACATAAATAAATTTGTTTTCTTGTTATAATTCTAAAATATGCGTTTTGTTAGTAAACAGTTATAAAATAAGGTCTTCCCCTTTTTCAGCACCCCCCCCCGGATCAAAATTGGGGACGATCTTCACCTATCTATAAATCGAATAAAAATTAATTTTTAATAAATACAGGGTGAAAAAAAATAATTTAGATTTAAATGGACGATATAGCCAAAAAAAGCTTTATATGACATATGTGTCTAAAGGACAGATTTTCTTGAAGGTATTGAAATGAATGTTTTCAATAACACTGAGTTTGGACTTCCATTGTCTTTTTTTTAAGTTACAAACTTTGGGTTTGTGATGTATCTCCAACCGTTTTCAAGGATAATTAAAAACTATTCTAAAAAAATACGACTTTATACTACCTTGTTCCCGAACCCGACTTTTCACGGTTAGCAACGGCTGCCAGATGTTCGAAATATCGATGCTAGGCTTGCTAAATACATTTTTGGAAAATTATTACCCTTTAATTTTCTTTTCTTCCCCTGGGTTTTTTTTTAAATGTTTTGCTTCCGACCATTGTTGCGGTGTTGTTTTGACCAAGCGTGTTCGGCAATACCTGACCTTCACGTTTACCTCGTTCCGTATGTTTTTTTTTTCTTTAACCTAATTAAGTGGTCTCTTTGTTTCCCCCCTATATCCTCACCACATTCAAGGGTTTTTGGAGATACAATCCTTTTTTTAAACATTGTTGTCTGGTTCGTCTTAGTAAGAATCTTCTTAGGTAGTTTGGGATTTAAACGCCGTTTTAATTTATACTTACTCGGATTCTGCGAATCTTTCCGAAGTTCCTTTAATATATGGAATTGTCATAAATATTTGGTCAGCTTTTGGTTCAAATTAGAATTTCTTGTTTTTTTGATTTTTTCGATTGCCCCATTAGCCTTCCTGTATCCGTTTTGTTGCCCCCAGTTATGTTATCCATTTCCTCTTGCAGTGATTCCCTCTGTTACATGGGTCACTGCACGATTATTAATCCCCCCGTTTGGTTTCGTTAAGTGGTTAGAATTCTGGTGAAATATTGTCCAGTGTGGGTAGGCTTTCTGTATACCGAGGTTTGAATATGACCATTATATCTTTAACTAGAACTCGGCCCACCCCCCGGGGTTTATTAAAACAATTTTAAAACCCCCCAAAAACCCCGGTTTTTTCCCCAATCTATACCTTTAAAGGGGGAATTTAAACTAAAAGGAAAAAAAAAAATAGGGATTTAAAAAAAACTTTTAAAAAAAAAATTCAAAAATTTAAAAAAAGACGACCCAAAAATTTTTTATGACTTCCTTTTTAAAGGGAATTCGGTTCGCGAATGGGGGAAAAAAAAGGCTTTTAAAACCCAAACTTTTAAAATTTTTTCAAAAGACAACCCAAAAACCCAAAATAAAATTGTATCTCCCAAAATTGAATGTGGGGGTTTTATCGGAAAAACCCCGAATTTAAAAATTAAAAAAAAAAAACATACGGAAGATAAAAAATCGAAAGGGCCAAAACGGCAAACCCTAAAAAGGGGAACAAAATAATAAAGAAACCCCTGGAAAAAAAATTAAAAAAACTGTAATAAAAAAAAAAAATTATTTCAAATTTTTTCGCTCTGGCGGGCGCAAATCGAAAACCCGGGAAAAAAGGGAAAGAAAACACTTTGGGAAATTTTTGTTTAAAGGGTTGGGTACATCAAAACCCAAAAAAGTTTTGAAAAAAAAAAAAACGGGGCAAGACTCTAGGGTTTTGACAGATTTTTCAAACGAGTAAAAAAAAAACTTTGAACAATTATTTTGAAAATCTTAACAATTGGAAACTTTCGTCTTAATCGCTGATAAGTAGATTCATTTGGAAAAAAAAAAACTAAGTTTTAAATGTTTCAATCAACAAAAAGTTAACAAAAAGGAACAGAGCCTACCTAGAACCTTGTGCCTAAAATAAAGACAGTTGTAGATTTTGCTCCCGGCCCCCCGGGAGCCATATTTTTGTTTTTTTTAAATCGGGGAAAAAATGCTGATATTTTTAAATTTTCCACATACGTAGTGAAAATGTCCAAAAAAATTTTTTTAAAAATTTAAATTTTGACCCATATGTTTTGGGTTTTTTGACTTTTTTTGAGCCCCACTATCACCCATTAAAATGGTGAGCATCATACTTTTACACCCTGTAATAAGTAAATATAAGTATCGCGAATGGGTTGCCGTTATGGTTAAAAAAAAAAAGATATCTTTGATACTCCCCGTATAATGTTAATTTTATTTTTTTTTATTTGATGACAGTACTAATATAGCACTATTTTTTTATAAGTTCATAAAAAAGGGCCCTTGGGAAATTTTTTAAAAATTTTAAAATTACAAATTTTTAAAATTTTTTTAAAATTTTTCATAAAAAATTAAAAAAAAAAAAATATAGTGGTATATTAGTACTGCCCCCGAGAAAAAAAAACTGAAAATTGACACTATAAAATTTTAAAAAAAAATTTTTCTTTTTTTATGTATGTATCTATGTAAGGAATCGTTTATTTAATTTTCACCAATTTCAGGAACTCTGATTAACTTGAAAATTTTTGTAGGGGTCAAAAGCCAATGACAATACAATTATTTCAAAAATTTGTTTTAATGTGCTAGGATCACCCCGAAAAAAAAAAATAACACTTTTTTAAAATGACAATACTTCGGCGCATTCGCCGAAGCCAAAATAGCAAAAAACGCATTCTACAAGAATCCGGGGTCCTGGCAACAAAAGAATTATTTTTTGGGAAAAAGTTTTTTCCCCAATAATTTTCGAAAAATGATATTTTTTCCCCATCCAAAAAAGTTAGACAACGACGCGAAGGGGAGTTTGGATAAGCTTTAAGTGGGAAAATATGAAAAATTTTGGGAAAAATATTTGGGGCGTTTTTTTAAAAATATGATTATTAGAAATACAAGAATATTTCAGTAAAAATTAAAAATGCAAAGTAAATAATTAAATTTTTATTTTAACTGATTATAAAAAAAAAACTATTATTAATTATTATTAACAATATTAATTTTAAAAAAATACAATTACCATGTTGAAGGGTTTTTGGCCGGTTTCAAATGTTTTTGGAACTCGATGATGGTTCGCTGCTCGATGTTAAGACGAAATCTTGTGTTTTAACTGATTGAACAGCGTCTTTTGGGAAAGGGGGTTTTTTCTGGCTTTTGGGGTTTTCTTGTTGCAGTTTAATTTTTTTTTTTAACCCCCTTTTTTAGCCTGTTGATTCTTCAATGTATCCCCCCGGGACCGTTGTCGATTTCCAACCCCTAACGGCTTTATATCTATGAGTCCTTTTCCGGAATTTGCAAGTAACGTTGCAGAAGATCGCCGGAAGTTGGGATATTGCTTGGATTCGGCAACATTAAAAATGCTGCTATCTCAGAAGGCATCCTTTCAAATGTATTGATCCCAACGCATTTGGGTGCAAATTCCCCTTTTGAAATATACGAAAAAAAACCTTGATGTGTTGTCGGTGGCCGTAATGCTGTATACTTCCGATATAAGAACAAATATTTTTCGTCGTTGATCTCTTCAGACAGGACGAAAGTACGTGAGGTATAGTTTTTTCGTCTGGAATCTTCACAACAATTTAAAAGGTTCCTTTGTCCGATGTCGGATGTTTTCATTTTTGCGAATTCTTCTCGTTTGCAGTCGCCAGCAAGCCCGAAAATGGCCCCAAAATTTTTATAAAAAGATATTTTATCAGGTGCTTCTTTTAAAAGTAGATATTTTTCTTTTAAAAATTTTTTATTTTTTTGGGCCCAAAACCAAAATTTTTTTCTTAATTAATGCTGCTAACTTATAAAACTTGCCGATATCTACATTTTTTGATCTTTAAAACACTTTTAGCAAGAAGTATTTCGACCATAAAGTATTTGGACTAAATTCCTTGCTTAATTTGAAAAAAGGCAAAAAATACCTCCTTTTTTTAAAGTTCTAACGCCTTTTTTTTTCACATCATGTTTCAAATGAATTATACTGTTTCTCGTACTTTTTTTTGATTTTGCAGGCAGGAGCTCTAAGTTGGCCAAACTTGCGGCCTTTTTAAAAATCGTCCCCGGGAATTCTTCCTCCATTCTTGAAACTTATTTTTTTAAATTTTTACCGAATTTTCTGATGCTTCCGTGACATTCTAATGTCAATGTTTGTACTGGCATGATTTTTTATTGTTTAGCATGGTGTTTATGAAATACATGGTGCATGGAAAAATATTAAAATGATAATAAAGAAAATTGATATGGGATATTTACTAAGAGCCAAATGTATATAAAATTAAATAAAGCACAATAAAAGAATATGGAACCCTTTTTTTTTTTAATTTTTTTTCATCCAGAAGTTATTAATACATCAAAAAATCGACCATAAATAAGGGGAAAAATGCAGAACAAAAAGCGTGCGCAAAAAAGGTTTCCTGCGCAAAAACGGCCCCAAAAAAAAAATACTTTGCGCACGCAAGTAGAAAAAAGGTTTTTTTCTGACCTTTATATTGGGTTATCTATGGAACCTTTTCCCATAATTTTGTTATGATCCGTTGACCATAATAGGGGTTTTTTGACAAATATAAAATATACTAAAAAATAAAAAAAAGAGGCTCTTGATTAAAGTAAGTGTTACTTTTTTTTGGGCCAAAAATAAAAAATAAATTAGAGTTTAAAAACTAAAAAAAAAAATTTTTTTGGGGAAAACCCCAAATGAAAAGTAGAAAATCATTTTTAATATAAAGAGTCTACAGTACTTGCTTTATACAACTTTGGAAGCAGTCATGAAGAAGAAAAAAAAAAGGGCGTGCTTGAATTAAAAAAAATACGACGGATATTTCTACAGTCATGAGTTTTTAAAGCACTTAAAAAAAACACTTTTCCTTTTTTTAAAACGAGCGACTTTCCTATCGCCACATAATTTACCGGAGATATTTTTGGCAATTATATTTTTTAATCAGTGGTATTCGGAATCTCGTTCTGCGGGTATAATTAATACTTCTGACCCCCATTTTAAATTTTTTTTATATTAAAAAAAAAAAACCAAAGAAGATTCAGCTTTTGCATGGGTACACCAAGTTTTTTCAATGCGCATTAAAAATATTTCCTTTTCAAATTTTTTTAAATTAAAAATTTTATTTTCCTTAAGAGTGCAT
>JAHBCN010019346.1:0-16050 GCA_019359885.1 Listronotus oregonensis
AATGAAAAAAAACCAGAATACAGTTACCGCAATTATTATATAATATACTTTTAAAAAAACTAATTTAAAAAATATTCTTAATATGAATAAAAAAAGATTAAATTGCATATTTTTTTATTTTACTAGCACAAACTCAGGGCATATTTCCCCCAAAATTTTTGGGGAGATTACGTACATATTGGTACCAATCTGGGGGTTTTGGGAAAAAAAAAAAAAAAAAAAAAAAGTGGGGGTTGTTGTAACAAAGTAACTTATTTGTATCATTTTAGTAAGTGTAATACGAGCCCCTTTTTTTTAAAAAAAAATTTTTTAAAGCCTATTAAATAACACTTTGGTTAAACTTTTGGCTTAAGTATGAAAGTTTACCAACACTTTATATTAAACTATAAAGCTTTGAGTAAACCAAAATTAGCCGGTGTTTATTAAGTGTCAACCAGTAAATATTTAATTATGTCCCAGAAAAAAGAAACATATTAATACTGAATAAGCATTCCTAAAAATTTTTTAAAAATTTTTTAACATTTTTATTTGAAATCTCATTACCAATTTCAATTTGTGGAAAGCTTTTTGGGAAAGAAAATTTCTGTTAGAATCATTGTTTATAATATAATATAGGCTATCTTATTCCTTTATAATAAAACCTACTATTGCTTTTTATCTTTTGGATAGCGCCCCCCCCTTTTTACACATAAGAGATTTTTAGTGAAAATTATGGAAAAAATTTTTTTATTTCAATAATATTTGAACAGTTAACCAAAACCCCTTAAAATTGTTTAAAAATTTTTTTCCCCCTTTCTGTTCTAGGGAGGCGAACAAATTTGATAAAAAAATTTTTTTTTGATAGCTTATGTTAAAAAATTTTTTATTATTATTTTTAATTAAATTTTAGATGTAACATTTTCTTACCGTATATTTTTTTTATCTTGGGTCAGTCCACGAAGGCTGATGCCTAATACTAACGTACCTGGGTGTCTTCAGTGTGGTGAGGGGGGGTTTATTCACACGGGACTTAAATTTTTGAAGATTGGGAGGAGAAGAAAAACTTCTGCGGGCAGCAGGTTCCATAGTCTTAACTCTAGGGATGAAAGAAGGGGAAAAAGGGGAAAATTGGGGGGCCCCTTTTTTAAATGAACTGTAAATGGATGCATAAAAGTTGCACTACGTGTTGCTCTGGGGGGGCCCGCCAGAGAAGAAATTATACGGGGCCAAACCCCCCTGAGCAGAAGCCGTGAAAATGCCTATAGAAGAACGACAGATTCCCCAGCTCGACGATGGGCAAGAAGAGGAAGCCTTTCTGTGAGCTTTGGGGGTCATTAATAAGACGAAGGGCCCTTTTTTTAATGGACCCCGAATGCAAATGTTGTAGGGGACGCCTTTTCCCCGAAATGAGGACAATATTCAAAAAGGGCTGACTTAGGATACATACAGAGTGTATTTTTTGGGGAAAAAGAGAAATATTTTCTGGTTTGGAAGAGAAATCCAATTTTTTTTAATTTGCCGAAGCTATGGATAAAATGTGTTTGTGCCAGTTGAGGTTTTTTTCAAAAGTAACGCCGACAAGATTAAACGACTTTTTTGTTCTGCAGAACTTGGCCGCTCATATGGGGATGAACATTTGCAGATTTTTTTGCGACAGCGCTGACTTTTTTTTGAGGCATTAAACGAACAAGATTTTTGAACCCCCCCCCCAAAATAAGTTTGAGGTCGTGAAAAAAATATCTGCATTGACCTCCGCTTGTTTTCGAAATCAGGATTACTCGGTGGCTTAAGAAATTGAATACTAGAGTGGAGGGTACTATCGTCACAAAACAATGAATGGGAGATTGTGGAAAAAAAGATCGTTAATGTTTTAGAAGAAACAGCGTGGGTGCCACCGACCCTGGGGCCCCCCAGTTTAATTTAGTAGAGTCTGGAGGAATGACCATCTACACTAACTGATATACGTTGATTAGAAAGGAAACTGTAAAGCCAAGAGCAAAGCTTAGGTGGAAGACCGTAAGGAGGAAGTTTGTTAAAACCCATCATACCAGACCTGATCGAAAGCTTCGGATATGTCAAGAGCAACAATCTGGGATTCCCAAGAAACTCAAGGGACTTGTTCTAGTTGTGTGAGACAAAGGAAAGAAGATCAGCTGTGGATTCTGTGACGGAATCCATATTGTCTATCATGTAAGATCTTATGTTTTTCCAGATATTTTAAGATTTGGGAATTAATGAATTTTTCCATTACTTTGCAAACAACTAAAAAAAGAGATATAGTCTATAGTTGGAAGGGAGATCTTGGATCCTTTTTGGGACAGGTTGCACACGTGCAGCTTTCCAACTCTCCGGGAAATGCCTGTGTCGTAAAAAATTCTAAAGCGAGTTAAGATGGGTGCAAGCTCGGGAGCACATTTTTTTAAGACGATTGCTGGTATGCCATCCAGCCCAGAGGATTTTTTAGTGTTAAGAGAAGAAAGAATACGCTTGATCTGTTTGACTTAAAAAATTATATCGGACATTTTATGGGAAACAGGGACAACTGTTGGAAGGGGAAGATTAGAGACCAAGCGTAGAATTGGCAGCAAATTGTTGGGCAAATAGTTCGGCTTTCCCTTTGAGGTAGAGACAATTCCATCTTCAGAGATTAGGTGGAAAGACTTGTGCAAAAGTTTTGACTAATATTTTTGGCAAAGGACCAGAAAGCTTATTTGCCATTTGAGCAAGAGAGAACTTTATCTTTTATTCGATTGTTAAAACGGTCTCTTGCTTCTGATATAGTCTTCGATGCTAGCCTGTCGATTTTCGGGACTGTTTGAAGAAACTTTTGTGGTCTTGAATTTTTAAAAGTCTGGCTTTGTCACAGGATTAAGAAAACCACGGTTTGTGATTTGAAGTTATGGGGTTCTTTTTTAGTGTGGGGAATATAGGTATCAATGCCTAGTTGAATTGTTTCGGGTAATTTGTTTACATATTTCGGAAGGATCGAAAGTAGAAAAGCAGGTAGGATCCCAAGTAGGTGGCAAAGAAATCTCAGACCATCCCAGTTGGCCGAATTGTAGTGCCAGACGGTTCGTGGCGACATGCTTTCAGTTGCCTCAAAATGAGTGGAGTAAGATACGGTGACCAAACCATGGTCATAGCGACCAAGGAGAGCAGTTACTGATGCTTGATAGAGTTCGGGGGTTGAAGTAAGGAAGAGATCTAGGGGGTTAGAATTATGGGTGGGAACCCTAGGAAAGTAGGTAGGTTCCATAATTAGATTGGTGAGCGAGTTGCTGATTGCGAAATTTTCTGCTGCCCTGCCTTGTGTATCAGTTTTTGTGGATCCTAGCCAATCCTTATTATGAACATTAAAATCCCCGAGAACGATTACTTCGGCCAATGGAAACTGGGAAATAATATTGTCGATCTTTATTGAAAGGAAATCAAAGAGCTCGTTGTAGGAATTGTCGGACGGGGACCGGTATATACAGCAGATAAATTTGGTAGAAGATCTGAAAGAAAGTTTAAGCCAAAGAATATCAGACCTAGCACAAGCCAGGTCGTTGCGAACGTAAGCACAAACGCCGCCATGGGGTCGAAAAGATGAAATGAGTTCATAATCTGGGAAAAGGAGGTGGTTGGTTGCTGTTTTGGGACTTAATGGCTTCGGTGAGAAATAGTATGTGGGGTAAGACTTTTCGATGGTGGCCGCCAAATGTACCCCTCGCCCGGAGAACCGAATGGAGAGGTATTTTTTACCTCCGGATAGCTTTACGTTTGGGTGTGCCATCATCATTATTTCCAAATTTTAGTAGAGTGGAAGAAGAAAGAGAAAGAAAAAGAAAAAGAAAGAAGAGGAAGAAGGAAAACTAAAAGAGGAAGAAGGAAGAGGAAGAAGAAAACTGACTCACCGCCCAGAACTCGAAACGTCTTGAGACTTCACGAGTCTTTTAAAGGGCAAGGTGGTACCGCCCTCAGGGCGAGGAAAAGCTTCTCTACCACCTACTATCCTGGGTTCTAAAATAATGTCCAGAAACTTGTTCTCAGTCAGGCATTTGTCTGCGACTCGGGAAATCTAGGACGGCTACAGTGAGAGACTGGTTACGAAAACAATCAAAAAATATATATAAGAATGGAAAAAGATTATACTAGCTTCTTCTAAAAAAGACAAAAAGCATCACTACAAAACTTATGTTCGTTTTAATAGAGGCATATATTTACTATTTTTTTATTTAATGAATAACATTATGTTTTTAAAGGGAGAAAAACTTTTAAAAATTTTTAAAAAATCTTTTATTTTTTTATATTTTACATATGTATAGTACATGCTAAAAAATATACTGTAAAAGAAAAACATTAAATATTAAATATTTATGGAGATATTGCCAAAAACGTCAGCGTCCGCATACTATCACTAATCAGGTAGTCGGAAAGTAACGAATCTTTAAACGTGATTATCTTAAAAACTTTTTTAAAACTGCTTTTGCTATAACTTAAAAACTTATTAACCGACAAGGCTAACATTTTTAGGGGTTTTAAAATTTAAAGATGTCGGGTAATAACATTTTTTTGGGGTCAAAACTGTTGAAAAAATTGTCAAAAATTTGAACCTTTGGTTAAACAGCCAATATAAATAATAAGTTTCAACTTTTTTATTATTTAATAGGTTTATCCTTTTTCAAGATATTAGTAAACAAAAAAAAACCTTTTATTTCAAATACATTTTGACAGATGCAGCGATTTTCGATGCCTCGGAGCAAACGCTTAAAGAAATATTCTGCAGGGCCTCCATTTTGTAAAAAACAAAATTACCTTCACATAACAATTCAACAATAAAACAACGAGGTGTTAAAATTAATAAAGGTAGGTTCAATTATTCTATGACTTTAAAAAATGAAAATAAAATTGATTGATTTCTCCTGCCTAAAGATACCTTCCCCTTAATTACTAATGTATTCAGGACGTCAAATCGTAAAACAAAAACAAAACAATTTTCAACAAATGACAAAAACAAACTTAGTTTGATCTTACAATATACTATTTAATAATTATTTTATTAGTCAAAATCGCCTAATAGTACTAACATAAGGGACACAAAAATTAAAGATGTTGGTTAAAATAAGTAATCCTTAACAAGAACCATTGTAAATTGAGCGTGTTTTCGTAAAAAATTACCACCTTGTATCATGTTATGTACCCAAACCCTAAGAACAAGCGGACAGTTAGTTTACTTTAGCTTGATGTCAAAATCGGCGACAAGGGTAAAACTGACCGTCCGGGATTACGCGCGCCGAGTTGAATCCCAAATATGCACAGGGCTTTGAAGATTGCTTCCTTGGCATTAGATACCTTCGGCCTAATACGTGGTTAGTTTATGGTTATTAACTTAGTTAGAAATTTTCTAGGAAATCAATATTCTGAGCACATCTAAATCTCGCTTTAATCTTTGATGATGTAGGATTAAATTTTACAAGACTGTTTATATAAGGTAATATTAGTAATTACATTGTTACTTTATGACTAATGATAATTGGCCCCTTGCACATATTTTTTATTGGCTAAAAATAATTCTTTACACCTAAATAAGGCTTCTACAAAATATATTTTGTAGGCGAAATTCTATAACAGAATTACAAGCATTTCAAGTTATAATATAAAACTTTCTCGCAAAAAGAATAATAAGTAAGTAAAAGTAAATAAAATGCCAAGCGAAGCTAATCCATTTAAAGTGTTTTAATACCTATTAAAACACTTTTGATTTTAAATTAGTGGATAAGTACCATTTTCATTTGTTTATTTAAAAAGTAAAATACCATAATCCATTTATCTGTGTTTGACAAAAACACATTAAAAAACATATTTCAGTGGTTTAAAAAGTCTGTAACTATAGTTACAACAATAAAAAATATATTGCATTGGCTCAAAAAGTCCGTAATCATGATTACTTGCGAGGTTTTAAAAAAACTAATATTGGAACTCGGCAACCTTTGTATCGTCACTAAGTATTTGCAAATAAAGCTTAACTGTTAACCAAGTTTCTAAAATATGGAATTAGCTGGATTTGTACCAGATATTTAATAATTGTTATTTAAGCCGCTGTATTATGTGAAAGTAAAAATCAATTGAATATTGAATTATTCATGTTGTTACAAAAAAAACATAAACAAGAGACCTAAAAACATTAACCAAATGAAAACAGCAACAAGATCATGATTTACAAATGCTATTTTTTTAAGCTACGAGTATATTTTCCATTGCGTTAGTAAAGATAAATTATTTTATTTAATAAAGAACAATACAAACTTAAAAATTATCCTGGAAAAGGTAAAATTAAATTAACAAATTCATCAATATTTTGTCGGTTCTTCCCTTCGGTTTACAACCATGCGACCAATTTGGTATGGACTCAATGAAAGTATTTTTAAGTCCTTAAAACTAAGGTTTATTTGTATATAAAGGGATATATACTGGCTGCTTAGAAAAAAAAATAGAGATTTGAAAGTCAGGACTTTTCAAACACCCTCTAGGTTATAATATATTATGTTAAGAATAGTTAAGTTAATTGTCCCCACAAAAAAAGTTAAGAGGAGTCAGATCCGATGATCTTGCAGGCCATGGTATGGTACTTCTGTCACAAATAAGCCTTTGAGGAAAAGTCCTAGTCTAGTCCTAGTTTTATAAAATATGTGATATTTAAAATATTTCTAAAATTGTTAATAAATATTTTACGAAATGGCAACACTGTCAAAAATAGCTGGACACTTGTACTGAATCACCGCACAGTGGGGCCATCCTAAGAATTTTTATTGTATTTTTAATAACAAATAAACACTTTTTAATTAAGCAGATTGATTTTAAGACATATAATTGCGTTGGTTTTTAAAGTCGTAAACTCTTTTTTTATTTTATAAATTATTGTTGCAAAAGTACAAAATAAGGGAATTATAATAAATTAAAAAATGGAACCAAAGTTTTTAAAAATTTCCTAATTTTTTCTAAATCAAGCAAAAACTAATTTTATTTAATTGCAGGAAAAATACTACTTGGTATGCTCTTTTAAGGAGTATATTGTCTTATTTACAACGTCGTCAGATCTTCCCTAATTTTGCTTATTCATTAATTTTTTATTTTTAGTGTTAATATCTACGCGCCTTTGTTGACATTTTAATCCCATTAGTCGTTGCTTCTGTTTGTTATTTTTCTCTTTAAAAGCAAACTACTGTTAAACCAGAATAGAAAAATATAGCAAAGCAATTTAAAAAATGCCAAATTTGTTTAAAAACAACCGAAAGGTTGTTGCCAAATTGCAAATACCCTTAATTTGTCATTTAAGTTTTAAGCACTTTAATGCTTTATTTTTTAAATATAAATATATTTTCTTTTTGTTTTATATGTCCTGAAGTATAAAAACTAATTTAAAAGTTTTTTTAAAATTTTTGTTTATCTTAATTAAATTTATTTAAAATGCTGTTTGGATTTGGCAAAACTGCCATGTAGTAACAGTTCACAAACTGTTAATACATGGCCTGGAAATAGTCAAGCTTGTTATTGTACCAATTGATATGCTGTCAGAAGATACTCAGGAGACTAACCATAAATACTCACGAGCATAGAGATAATCTGTTTCAAGAAAGATTGCAAGGACGGCTACCAATAGAGATATCCTCAACAATTTGTTAATTAATTCAGACTCTTTGTTATCACATATAAGGCAACACTTACCAATGAGCAAGATCGTTTAGAAACTCTCCCCAGAAGTAAAAAAACTTCTTATGGAAACAGAAAAAAAACTTGAGATTTTTGAAACATATATTTTTCCAGCTTAAAATTCTCATTATTAAAATAAATAGGTACATAGATTTTTTTTTTAATTTTACTTCTAGATATATTTTTGTCTATAGTTTTAATTTTGCGTTTATGAACTTTAATTCATTAAAAAAATGAAAAAAATTAAAACATATGTTGATATTATGTCTTTACAAACCACGATTCTCTATTTAGCAAGAAATACATAATATGTATGTACACATTTAGAAGTCATCCTACCCCTAATATCGCAACTGGAGAAATTGCTTAAAAAATTGCTAATCATATAGTTTAATAGATTATTCGATTTGTTTTAAAATGATACCATGCAGAAGAAATACTCTAGGACCAGTAGAAACGGAGATATTAATAAATGTCCGATCTACCCTAGCACTCGCCCCAGTGTGCGTCGTCGTCCATCGTTGTATTGAAAGTGGAAGAGGGGAGATTGTTGTCGTTCTCTTCTCAATCTGGGGTCATACCATATGTATCCTACTTTATTGCATTAAACTTGCCACTTAAGCACTTGCCTTGCCAGACATGTATATAGATCTTTATCAGAATCTGACGTCAGCGGTCGAATTCGACGTAACAGTAAGGATAAATAAAAAAAATAGGTTAGGTGTATTTAACGCCAAACATATCTAACATGAAGAGCTTCTGTATGACTGGTTGCCTAAGGTTGTCTAGCTTAGGGCAAAAAGTACTCTATATATTTTTAATTTGTATTATAATATATTACTTGTATTGAGTATGGGTAGACGGTCCCCCTAAATATGAATTATGCTGCTTAAATACTTTCTGGATACAAAATAACCCAAATAATCTTTATCAACTCCAATGCCACTAATGGCTTTTATTGGGTGGCATCTTTTCATGGCTCCTTTTGTCATTCTACTATGCCCTTTTAGATTTTGAAAAAGTCACGTGAATAGTTCTGGTTAGTCAATGCAAATTAAATAATTTATTTTATTCCACTATGCCCTTTTAACATTTGATGGTGTGTTTCAATGGTTTTTGGGCTTTTAGGCCGGCGTCGATTGTCTGGTTGACTTGACGTTTCGCCAACACGGGCGGTTGGCATCTTCAGAAGTTGCTTCCTGGTTGACAGTATGCGAACTACTGAACTACTAAGTGTCAACCAGGAAGAAACTTCTGAAGATGCCAATCGCTCGTGTTGGCAAAACATTAAGTCAACCAGACAATCGACGCCGCCCTAACAGCCCAAAAACCATTGAAACATTAGACAATGACCGCGAAGGCCTTTCACAGGTTATTTGATGGTGTCTTTTTTTATGTCATTTACATTCCTTTACATATCGGCCAAGTACAATAAATTGTGGTCTTCTGGTAAAACCAAAGAGCATCTGTCATTTGACAATTGATTTAAATACAATATTTACTAATCGACTGATATGTTTCAGTTGCCGTGTATACATCTACCCTAAACCGCGTTTTGCTCAAGTCTTAACCTAGATATTTAAGAACACATGGTTTTTAACAACTATCATTTACAGACCTAAGTAGTTCACGTGGTCTATGAGATTACTCTTTATATTAGATGATTAAGCTATAACAAATACTGAACGCACTGTTTACGGGTATTAACCTTTATTTGATAACTGTATAAGCATTTTCCACCCCATTAGACACTCCGTATACAAAATGTATGTAGCCCAAGTAAACATTGTTTAATGGTTTAATCGTAATAACTTAAGTAGGGTCATGGCGTAGCGTTGGACATCTGTAGTTCTACAGGCCAAGTTCCATAATCTGAATGACGTAACCGATCGTTTCTTTGTTATTTGTTTTATGAGTCGTGTGATCAACAAACTACAAAGAAGCGGTAAGTGATTTTAGTGGTTATAATTTTTTCTTTTACCCAGGCGGTTCGGGTTCGAATCCTGACATATGCTTGGAATTTTTAATTTGACTTTTTATTTGGGGATGGTCAAGGGGTTACATAATTTATTTGGGTGTGAATAATTCAATTGGGGGTTACATAATTTATTCATTAATTAAATAATTTAGATTATTATTTAATAATTTATAGTTTTTTAAAACTACCCCTAGGATTCATAGGACGTAACTAAAAATATACCCAACCCAAGTAAGCTTTGACAAATATGGGTAATCCCCAAATATGGATATTAAACTGCAGATCAAACCTTTAATTTTACCATAAGAAATAAAATGTAAAAATTACTTCTATGGGCATGATGGTGACTTTGGATCCTGACGCGACGTCAAGATATTGAGATATGATCTTTCCAGGGACCGGAACCAAAAATACAGTGCTGTTAGTTAAAAAAATATATTCTTTTATTGGAGAAAACAGTGCCGTTATTTAAAAAACAGTGCTGTTAATGGAAAAAACGGTGCCATTACTTGAAAATACAGACCCGTTATTTAAAAAACTGTGCCGTTATTTAAAAAAGGTACCGATATTTGAAAAACCGTTCCGTTATATGAAAAAATAGTACAGTTAATTTAAAAACCGTTTCGTAATTTGAAATAACCCCGAATAAAAATTAAAAATTTAAGCCAAAAATTTTAAAAATATTCTATTAACTATTATTAGACAAAGTCAAAAATTCTAAAAAACTATTTTTCCAAAAAAAACTATTAATGGTCTATTAAAGTTATTTAATTACTTTTACTTACACCTACTAAGAGAGAAATATATTTCTTCAATATATATAATTTGGAAAGTTCCAAATCATTACAGAAAGGGAGAAATTGGGAACCGCGTACTTATAATTGTTTTATTTCGGTTAAATGCTTAGAAAGATTCACAGTTTGTATCTGGAATTAATTTTATGGAGTAAATGGTAGTAAACTAGTCGTACATGATATTTTAAATCTACAATAATAAACCTTTTCCGGGATACAGTACACTGTATTTTTCTAGATATTTTTTTTAAGTAAAATCTATTTTTATTACAAATATGTCATATTATTTTTAAATTATTTAAAGTATTTTCCGTGGGTTTAAAACATTTCTATGTCTGGGTGTTTTAAAAGTGTTTTTTCTGCCTAATATTTACGGGTAAGTAAAACCTTTTTTATTTACCTTGTAACATGTTTTTTTTTTGCTAATCATTTTTAACAAATAATTTAAGGTAAATAATTAATTGTATTAGGTTTTCTTAATAATTATTAAACGATAAAACTTATAAATAATTAATTTTTTATTTCAGGCTTTATTTAATTTGTATATTTATTTATAAGTTATTGTTGTTTCATAGCTATCTTACGGTACCTATTTTTCTGTATCTTAAATTTTACACACTCGTATATAATTAACTTCGACCCTCTTAAGATCGCTAGTGCTATTTTTGGGACACCTTGTAAATCAAAAACATGTTAAACTACCTCTAAAGAGCAGTAGTTTAACATGTTGCAGTTGTAGGAGGGGTTGCCTAGGGTTATCTAGCTTACGAACTCCGTATATTCTTAGTTTAACACCCTGCATGGTAACACCTTACTTAGTACTCTGTACTAGGTTTTGGTTGACATATTAACCTGTTCCCCTGTATTCTCCGCCGCATAAATACTTTCTATATATAGAAAACACAATTAAGCTATCTCATCTCATTATTAGTTAACATTTGACTTGTATCTTCCTCGATGGTCTCGTGGTAGATGGAGTATGACGTCATCAGAATATCCCTATATGGAAGTGGATCCGCAGGAAGATTGATTACTGGTTGCCTGCATTGTAGACATAGCTCAAGTAACATATTATTTGGTAGTTGTGCCTGGCACTGATTGACTCTCGCAAATAACCAGCTAGGTCTGCTTACACAAGTGACGCTAGTTCTACTCATCTAGACTTTTAAAGATTCAGACTTAAACAATAATATTAAATGAATATAGGGGCCCCTATAAAAGTTGTCTCTTGCTGGAATGGCAGTAAATTTTTCTTGTTTCTTGCTAAAATTATCACCTTAATCTTTCGTACTTATTTTTTTACCCCCGCAAGCTTTAAATACAGAATTATTTTTATCTTTACAGAAAAAACCAAATTTCTTGATAAATAATTTGCTGCGCATTCTAGTCTAGAATTTCCTGTTAAACAGTTGCTTTCATTTCGCAGTAAATGTTTGAAACATATTTAAGGTCAAACAAATCAAGTGTATCCATTTTTCTCTTTAATAGCCCAGTCTGTAGGTAAAAATAAGGGCTGTTTATGACGTTAATTTTTAACAGGTTGAAAGGTATTAGAAGCTGTAGAGGGTGATTGCCTGAATATGATTACATAGTTTAAGACTCGAAAAAAGTGTGTAGGGGTGGGGAGTGGAGGGTTAAAAGTGCTAAAAACGTGTTTTTTGCTTCTGCAAGCGCCATTAAAAATTTTAGAGGAATGCGTTCAAAATGTTTTTTAAGATATTAAAAAACCTATGATTTGAGCCCGGCTAAAATTGATTTGGTCCATTTGTTTATGAAAAAATGCAAAAAAACGTTAAAAATAGCCATTTTTTAAAATGTTAATAATTATGGCAAAAATATTTTTTTATCTATTTATGTCATTGCAAAACATCGGTTTTTTTAATTCTTACTTAAATATAATAACTAAGAATTAATTTGGACGGCATTTAATAGTATAAAACTTAATATACCGCATAATAAAAAGTTATTATATTTGTTTTATTATATTTGTAACTTATGCAGGGGGCGCTCCGGTTTCAATTGTTTATTAACAAAAAAGTACCTTTTCTTCAAGGATCAAAACGAAGGACTGAATATTAATTTTTTTATTTTGTTGATCTAAATTAGTAAAATATAGGTATCGAAAAAGCAAAAGAAAGTTTGTAATACCTAAAATATTTATAAACAAAAAAGATATAGCCTACTAGATTAGGGCTCTAAAATCAGTAAATTTTAGCCGGGCTTAAATTATAGGTTTTTTTAATAGCTAAAAAAACATTTTTAACGTATTTCTCTAAAATTAACAATGGCGCTTGCAGAAGCGAAAAACACGTTTTTAGCACTTTTAACCCTCTACCCCCCACCCCTTCAGGTAATCACCCTCTACAACTTCTAACACCTTTTATTCTGTTACAAATTAACGTCGTGAAAATTACCTACAGACTGGGCTAAAAATCAAGATATCCTAATCGCTTCATTTGAATTTCTAGGCCGCACATCTTCAACCCATAAATTATTTTTTCTAATTATAAACCAATATTTTTTCTTTCAATGGCTTGCAAGGTAATTGAAAAATATGTAAATGAAGAATTTGGCAAAAAACAAAATTATACATGACAGTCAGTACGGTTTCAGTTACAAAAAATCCGCAGCACATTTTGTGTTTCATTCACAAAACTGGAATAAGTACCCTGAATACCCTCCTAAACAAACTTTCTTCATACAGCCTTTCTTCTAAACTTTAATCTTGGCTTTTCAGTTTTCTTTCTTATTGACGTATATCAGTTATTGTGTATGGTCAAGCTTCTAGCTCTCGCCAAATTAATGGTGTAGAGCTAAGTACTAGCACCAGCTAAACTTCTTTTTTACACTATGTTTTTACTTTTACAATTATAATTTCGTTAATGATCTGAATGATTTCCTTTCCCTTTCCTTTATTATAATATTTATTTTCTATAGCCAGTCTCCAAGACGGATTTGTAAAGCAAGTGCTGAGTAAAGCAGATATTCCTTTTATAGGAATTAAAATAAATTTTAGATTATGACACCAAATTTTTTTTTGTTTTACTTTATATCACAAAAACACCATTATATCTGTTGTCATAAAAAATGTCGTCTATCAGTATGTATCCTTGACTTATAAGGTGCGGAACAAAAAAGCATTTAACTTTGTGGACGTTACCTACGAAAACTGCCGTAATAGGCATAAGTATAATATATTTACAGTCACAGCAACTTTTAGTCCAAGAAAATAGTTCGAATTTGAGGTTAAAACTAGAATTTTTGATATAAGTTTCTTTGAAAAATCTAAAAACGAACTGTATTATTATTTTTTTTAATTCAATCCCGGGAAGGGGTAAAAAAAAATAAAAAAGTGTTTTTTTTATTTTTGAGGAAACGGTAAGTCCTAGGGGATGATAACAGCAACTTTAAAAAATCATAAATTATTAGAAAATTAAAAAAACTCATAGTTTTTTAATTAATTATATAATTAACAACTTTAATTCTAAAGATTTTTTTTCTGTAGAATTAAAGTTGTTAATTATATAAATAATTAGGAAAACAAGTATAGCTTTTTTAATTTTCCAATAATTTATGATTTTCTAAAGTTGCTAGCTTCTAGCTACCCTATCTCAGTTAATTTCAATTTTAGCAAAAAAAGTTATGAAATCATTTTTATGTAGAATTTTACGTTCTACAACTTTTATTAAAAACTTATTTTCTAGGACTTACCATTTTCTCAAAATTTAAAAAAAACACACTTTTTAATTTTTTTTCACCCCTTCCCGGGGGTGAAAATTACAGTTCGTTTTTACATTTTTCAAAGTAACTTATATCAAAAATTTAAGTTTTAACCTCAAATTCGTATTTTACGACCTATTTTCTTGGACTATTTGAAAAAGCTCGGATTTCTTTTTCAAATCTTAAAGTATTTTTCCTTTTTTAATCCATATACACTGTGTATAATACCTGATATCAGAACCCGCTTAAAATGTTCTTCACATGTCTGGGGAATGGTGGTCTGTCTAAACTCTTATCATTCTTGATTCTATTTGACGAATAGCATTATTGATGACCCCACTTTTACATAAAAGCTTCCTTCTTTTGCCTCCTAAAGAGCCGTCAAAGAGCTGTGGCTGCTTAAAAGCTATTTTTATGGCTTTTGCTTCTTAAAATGACTTAAAATTATTCGTGCCCTATCGGTTCTTAGTACAAAAACGTGCCACTTGCATGACGTCCTTCATAGTTCAACTGGAGAGCCCCGAGTTTCCAACTTTGTTTGTTCAAGTGAATGAAACCTGCTGCCTCTAGTGGTCTTTTCTTCGTCTCTAAACCTTCCAATCGAGTGTATATTAACTACTTTTTGCATAACTTAAAATACCCACAGTACTTTTGGGTTGAAGCCTACGTGTATTGCCTAAGATACATAAAAGGAAACAGGTGAAAAAGGGAAATTTTCATCTGAATCATTTAATTTAACTACAGGCGGCACCAAAAAATAATAATTCTTTAATATTGGCCATTAAATACTTTAAGCAGATTTATATTGATCCATAAAAATACAGAATGGGTCTATTTTAAATTGCATATGGGTGATAATTTTAAAATAATAAGTTAGTGCCATATGGACTTGACTTAACCACTATATCAGAGCTTGTTTTCGTAATAATCTTAAAATGGTCAAATTCGGAACTGTTGCTATATGGAACTGGGCCACCAAAAAACATTTTTTTAAGTAGCAAACCACTGTGTTTATTCTTAAAACTTTAGATTTTAAAGAATTTTATGAACTTATCTTTTAGATTCCATGGATATTTTATTTTTAGCTTGCCTTCATCAAATTTAGTATTTCTAGGCAAGAATAAAATTTTTACATACGGTAGTGATAAAAAATTCAATATATTACATATGTCTATGACGTGCTTTCTATTTTTACCGAACTGCACAGAAAACATATTCATTTTTTTGAAGATGTAAATTAATTGATCAAATATAGTCGGTGATACGTTAACAAGACTAAATTTATACAATTTTTTTGTCTGAAGGTAAAGAATGTTATAAATATTTACCGTTAACTTATTGCGGCTTTACTTTGGTTCGTTTTGGTTTATATAAATCAGTAGTAAAATAATTATATACCTCTTTGAAGAAAGCTTAGCTTTATTTCCCCCTAAAGCTTTGCTGATTATTAAAACAAAATATGTAAATATATCACGTCGAATTCAAAATAAACCTATTAAAAGTTATATAATTAGACAACATTTCGTGAATAAAATAACTAAAAGTTAAAGATTTTTCGGCCCTTACAAAGAAAAGAGAGGTTATATATTACAATTTTCAAACAAATATTTGTTTGGTTTTGCTAGCTTTCTAAAGTCCTTGTTAATTTGGCTTAATCTAAAAAACTTTTAATCAATTGCGAAATATACCGGGTGATCCAGTAGGGTGACTCACTTCTTTTTTTCTGCTTTTTTCAGGATAAAAAAGTAAAACTTTGGTATATTATATAATGTCAAATTTTACGTTAGTGACAAGTCACGTCACTTTTGGTAACATCCGGTTTCACCGAAAATGGCGTCAACTTCCGATTTTCAAATAAGACATCCTATATAGTTTTATAGTTTTAAA
>JAHBCN010019347.1:0-16120 GCA_019359885.1 Listronotus oregonensis
TCGACAGGGCTTTCATGCATCTGAAAAGCTGCTCTTCGGAAGGCTTTTGATTGAAATACTGCAGTAGGGCCATTGTAAGCTCCACGGCTACGTCATCGAACACCTGGAAAATATGTGAAGTTTGTTAAAAAGTCAAAAAATCCCTCTTATGCGTTAATTATGTGGAGCAGTATACAGGGTTTACTTAATGGTATGTCACAATTTGAAGGAGGCATTCCTGGATCGATTTTAAGTCGAAAAGTTCATATAAACGTGGGCCCTAAAATGCTTAGTTATTAGATACAGGGTGTTAAGTTTTATTTTATTTTCACTTTTTAATATTTTTTTCAAAGACGGTTTGAGATATTGAACTGAATTTTGGCAAGGATATTATGGCATAAAAACACTTTTTTCAGATGTTCATTTAATTTTTTTGCAACCAGTGGCGTGCTATGACGAATTTTCAAAAAAATTTTTAAAAAAAAAAAAATACTACGCCATTGATTGGGGAAAAAAAAATTATGGTTTTATAATAATTATCAATCAATTATAAAAAAAAATCCCTCTTTTATTTTTGCCGTAAAACTTACCTTGGGGGGAAATCGTTAATTAAAAAATGTCTTATGTCCCAAAATTTTGCATCTTGAAAAATTATTATTGAAATAAATCAAGTTAGTTTTGCTCTTTCCCCAGCGATTGTTGTTTTGTTGTTGTAAACATTATGACACTGACGTTAATTATCATTCTTGACAGTTTGTATTTATTTCTCCTTCGATCTTAAAACGTGCATTTTGCTAGTTAAAAAAAATGGTAAATTATTCTAATTTGGAAATGACACAAATGCATTTCCTTTATGTCTACTAATGGTAATGCTGTGGAGGCGCGGCGTTTGTATCAAGAAAGGTACTAATCGCTCTCCCAGATAACGAACATTTATAAACATTCATCGTCTCTGACTGAATCTGGCAGTTTTAAATAATTTTTCCCGGGGGGGAAGGCCCCGTACAGTTGAACCCGGCAGTGGAGGAGGCTGTCCTGCATGCAGTCGAAGAGGATCAACCACAAGTACGAAAAAAAATAGGTATGGCATTAAACATCTGCTACAAGACGGTATGGGAGATTTTAAGAGATTCTTTGTTATATCCTTTTCACATAAAAGGGTTCAGGCATTGCTTCCTAGAGATTATGAACCACGTACGCAATTTTGTAGATGGTACCCCCAAAAGTAACAAAAATCCTCTTTTGATGCCAAAATTTTTTAAAAGAAATGCAATCCAATTTCCAAACAATCTTCGGGCCCGGAAAACCCTCATGCGATTACAGAGAAAATTTTCAGGAACAATTTTCACTGAACGTTTGGATCATTCGTCCCCGACCTTTTTGGCCCTTTTTTTTTAAGGACGCCTTAACGGACAGGATTATTGTAATTTTCTCCAAAATGATTTGCCTTTGCTTCTTAAAATTTCCTCTTCAGTTACGGCAACAACTTTGGTTTATGCATGATGGCGCTCCCGCCCACTTTGCTTTGGCCGTGAGCTTTAAAAATAGGCCTACCAAAATCATTGGATGGCCCCTGGAGGACCACAATTTTGGCCACCTAGATCGCCTCCCCTGAACAGCCTAGATTTTTATTTTGGGGACACCAAAAACATTAGTTTATTATACACCAATTGTGACATTAGAGAACTCAGAAATAGAATTATTGACGGAAAAACCCAAAACACGCATGGAATTTTGAAAGGGTTCAAAATTCAATGAGAAGAAAGCAAGCCTGCATGGGGGGGGTGGTCTTTCCCCAATTTTTTTGTAAATTATGTATGTATTGTATTTAATTGTTATTTTTTTTTTGTTCACTAGTTTGAAGAAAATAGTTAAAAATAAATATTTGAAAAATGTATTTAAAATTGAAAATAAAAGTTTAACAAAATAAGAATGATAATTAACGTCAGTGTCATAATGTTTTTAACAACAAAACAACAATCGCTGGCAACGAGCAAAGCTAACTTGATTTATTTCAATAATAATTTTCAAGATGCAATTTGGGTACATAAGACATTTTTTTTTTTAATTAAGATTTCTCCCAAACGGTAAGTTTTACGGCAAAAATGAAAAGGGATTTTTTGTTTATAATTGATTGATAGTTATTATAAAACCAAATTTTTTTTAAGTCAATGGCGGTATTTTTTTTTTAAAATTGTTTTGAAAATTCGTCATAGCTACGCCACTGGTTGCAAAAAAAAAATTTAAAGAACATCTGAAAAGTGTGTTTTTATGCCAAAATTCTGTGCCAAAATCCAGTTCAATATCTCAAACCGTCTTTGAAAAATGTATTAAAAAAAGAAAATAAAAAAAAAAATTTAACACCCTGTATCTTTAATAACTTTTAGGGCCCACGTTTATATGAACTTTTCGACTTAAAATCGATCCAGGAATGCCTCCTTCAAATTATGACATACCATTAAGTAACACCCTGTATAAATCCAAAATTTATCACAGATGTCAAAAAAGAACTAGAATACCTGCTAGGAATTTAAAAAGGTACCTTCATGTGAGACCAGTCACATTTTGTTTATGATTTTGGCAAACCTGAAACATCGAGGTTGGCGAGATTGCACAAATAACAAAATATCACTTAAAACAGTGAAAAACTATTAATTTGGTAAAAATATAGATCGGCAACAAGATAAAAACACATCACATCGCTATTAACAAACTAAATCGACTAAATCAACTCAATAACAGTTGACAAATGACATACAGTGTTGCCATGTGTCATTAGTCTTTTTTTTCAAAATTACCCGTGAGACTGGGATCTATTCTCCCCAACTCAATACAAGTATCGCATACGACATCAGTAGTGTCGCTTAAAAATCACGTGTATCGAAAATTTTAATTTTCGAATGTCAATTCGACATTTTTTTAAGTGGTCAAATTTCATTGGTTTTGTTAGTCTAGAACCCTAGCAAAACTTTTTTTTCCTTAATTTTTTTTTTCCATTCTCTTTAAATTCCCACTGAATAAAAAAAAAACATTTCCTATAATTTATTCTCTTTTTTTATATATTTTTCATGGGTGAAAGTACCCAAATTTCAGATTTTTCGAACCTTTAAAAATTTATATCTTCAAAAATATTAACTTTATCAAGAAAAGTTATAGGACCTTTTTTATTTATCTTTTAATAAGGCATAAACAAAAAATTGTCCGGTTCGAAAATAATAATTCTTTGCAATTTTTTAAACCATATCGGTTTAAACAATATGGCACCAGGTTGCCTGCCATCATCCACACCATACTTTGGACCAGAACCTGTCCTTGGAGTGACCAAAACCACAGCACGAGGGCAAACCAGAAAATGGATCCAAAACAAACACGAGGAATACTGAGTAAATCTCAGTAGAATTAGACATGGAAAAAGCTTTATAGGGGCCCATCCCAAAGAATGAAGGAAGAACTACTCAGACAAAGTAGGAAAAGACTTCGCATAACAGTCGGGTTACTAACAGGGCATGACAACCTAAGAGGACACCTACATCAAGGCTCATACAATGGGGACCCAAGTTGCAGAATGTGAGAGGAGGGGCATTATTTGGGCAACCGGAAATGAGCCCACAGGAATATATCAATCAACCAGTCTCGGGGCTGTCGAAGGAACAAGACTAATGGAAGGATTGGTATAAAAGATAATGGAAGATTAGGCACAAAAAGCCCAAGAGGCAGTAAAACTAGGCAGCTTCCAGGGAAGAAGAAGAATATCAGTTTGATAATTCAAAAATTAAATGAAAATGTATACCTAAAATATTAACAAATTAAATTGTCATTGTTGGTAAGAACATTTTTGTAAATAAATCTAAAACTCACCAAAGCTGTCAAAAAAGAACTAGAAAACCAATGAAATTAATTTTTTTTTGGGGATATACATTACTTTGTTATTGTTCATAAAAAAACTTTTATATTTTGTAATACTATTGTCCTTAAGTATTACCAAGGAAGTTTAAAGGTGTATGGAAGCCCAATACTGTAGAACAAAATTGTCCAGGCGTGCAGGGCAGCGGGAATAGGGGGGTTGGCCCCGCGGAATTTGCGCAATGAATAGTAGGTCAGGGCCGGATTTCCATAATTCTTTGTTACTATCAATAAAATTGACATCATCAAATGTCAAATTCCAACATTCACTGTTTTTTTTTTTAATTTTTTGCACAAAATTGTTGGTTATTAAAGGATACTACTATAGAATATTTAAAATTATTGTGTAATATAATATGGAAAGAATAGATGGCGCCACTTTACTGCCTTCTATTTAAATGGTCGATAAGTTTTGTATTTTTACCAAAAATCTTTGTAAATAAATAAAAACACGATTTTTTAAAATAAATTTCAAACATTGTATGATAATTTCATGTACTTATCACCAATTTTGTGATAAAAGTAGGGCAAGATAGTGTAAATGAGTTTAATCTAATCCTAAGATTGTGGTTGTACATTAAAAAGTGAAAATTTTTATAACTACTTTTTAGGTATATACTTTTCAGTAATAACAAACATTCATGAGACCGCAAAAAAAGTGGTTAAAAATGTTTAGTAACCTTTGGTACCTGAGTATCCATTGTAACAGTATCCGTTAAATATTATGTGTGTACAATATGTCGAGCTTAAAAAGTTGATAATGCAAGATTAAGAAACCAAAAATCTAATTTATTTTTAAACAAATGGTATATTGTCTCGAAAGTTGCCTCCTCTCCTATTTTGATCAAATTTGGTATACAGGTTTTGGCGCTGATTACAAATCTGAAAAAATATCTTTTCGCAACGTTTCTTTTCAGATCTTCATCATCAAAGTTGAAAATTAAACTAACCTCATTTTCACTATATTCTCCCTTCTTTTTGTAAAAAACACCTTTTAAAACCTTGTATTTTTATTTATTTTACATCTTTTTTCCATTAAATTGCGAACTTTTAAGTTCAAAGGCAGCAACCATATTTGCTTAAAAAATAAAAGTGTAAAGGTGTAAAATAAACATAAAAAAAAGTTTTTTAGAGGGTGTTTGTGAAATATTGGTGCCAATTTATGTAAAAATAAAGAATTTTGTGCAAAAGAAGGAGGAATAGTGTAAATAAGGTTAGTTTGATTTTCAATTTTGATGATGAATATCTCGAAAACGAAACATTGCCGATTTTTTATTAGATTTGTAATCAGCGCCCCAAAAAAACCGTACCAAAATTGTACTTCCTTTCATTCAATTAGAGGGACCTGTATATATTAAAATTTGCCAGGTCTGCCCAGTAATCAATAATTTTGATCCTTTAAAAGAGTGTACTAAATTATTAAATGAAATAAAAAATGTAAACCTTATTTCTTTTTAATAATCCACAGAAACACACAAACATTGTGGAAATCATCTAAAAGATAGTTAAGATTGCCTTACTTTTCTCACTAATATTTCCTATTAAATTTTCATTATCTATTATTCATAATTGATATATTATTATTTATTCGGTTACCTAACGTTACGTCTTATAAGAAGCACCTAATTTAAATATAAAAATACTTACCTAAAGTTAAAAAGACGGGTATGTTACCCTTACTCCGGCTCTCATAAATTATAATGTTTGGCTAACTTCACACTGATTTATCAGTGTGTAAGTAGGCAACACATTAAATTATTTCGTGGAATTTTGTTATTGCGCAGAATCGGCGGGGCCAACTCTGACAGTTATTTTCATACTGGGCTGGACATTTTTGATCGAATGGTCCATAGCATTGGGCTTCCATACACCTTAACTTCTTGAGTATTACCTATAGGTATTATATTTTTTTCATTATTTCGCTTTTTGCTTTCAGGTTTTCTTCTGCAGAATTTTTTTTAAAAACAGGTTTTTTCGGTGCTTTTAAATATCAGGGATAAAGAAAGGCTTCTCCTTTTAAAAGTTTTTTATCGACATTGACCAACTCATTTATAATTATTCCTAATTTATATTAATAGCATTACAACTGTAATTAAAAATTCATCATGCCTATTATTTGCAGATGATTTAAAAATCTACCGTTAAAAAAAATGATGACTGCCTTGCCCTTCAAACTGATATAGATAATATTATGGAGTGGTCTGTAGAGAATAGATTATATTTTAATATAGATAAAAAGTAACATTGTGACATTTTCAGACTCTCATCTTATAGAATATAAAATTTCAAAATAATATAATAAGACGTGTAAGTGAAATTAAAGATTTAGGGGTAACATTTGATCCCCCAAATTAACATTTAATTTTGCATGTTAAAGAGATCATCAGAGAGCTTGCAAAATGTATGGATTTATTGTGCTTGTAATACCAAGGGAAATTTTCAAATGTTAAATGTCTGAGATGCTTGTACATATCATATGTGAGAAGTATTATTGAGTATGCTAGTTTAATATGGAGTCCATTTTATTGCTGTTATGGGGTGGTTGAGCGGTTCAAAACAAAATGATTCGGTATAATTTATAGAATTCGCGGTTGGCACTAGGGTGAAACATTATAAATAATATAAATTGAAGAAAACACCAAGTTTTTGTTTCACTTATATTCAAAATATCTCTGACACTGTGTTTCGACCTTGGGTCATTATCAAAGAGTTTTACAAGTAAACTAAACTAAAATTATGACAGTGCCCTATTTAAATAATTTAAAGGGTTCAGGTCGGTACTTGTTTAAAGATCCTTCTCCAAATTTGAATTTAATTTAATTGCTTTATCTAAGAGGGGGTTTTTTTTTCCATAGTCTGTCTGAGTATTAGTAATGTTTTTATTTTTATGTACAGCTTTTTTAATTTCTAAAATTTCTAAATAATCAGTTTTTTGTTTTTGTGCCATTATGTAGTAACTTACAATTATTTTCATTAAAATGGTGATTTGAGTTTATAAAAAGGTTCTGCGAACCCGGTTTTAGGTTGGTTGAATAAAATTGAAGTTTTATGCTCTTTAAGTCTATGTTTTAAACAACGTCCTGCTGCCCTATATAAAATTGGTTACAATCAGAACAACCTAACTATAAACACCTGATTTATCACATAATTTGCTTTTTCTTATTATTTATAAAATATTTCCCAGATTATTATTAATTTCATATGTTGACGTCCTTTTTTTGTAATTGGTTGGGTACTTTTGTGTTAATCCTTTCCCCGATTTATGGAAAACCATTTGCGGTTGGTAGTGTTTTTGATATAAATATAGAAAATTTTAAAAATTTTTTTGTCTTTTATGTATGAGTTTATCTATTATTTGGGTTTATAGCCATTATTGATAGCTATTGTTTTTATAATAGAGAGTTCCTTATTGTAATTTATTTCACTTAAAGGGATATTTAAAAGTCTGTGGGTTAAGCTATGAAATACTGACATTTTTTTTTTCCCATGTTTGGGTTAGAGTCTGCAGGTATAATTGTATCGTTGTATGTTGGTTTTCTATAAATACTATATTCTAGTGTGTTACCATTAATTTTTTTAGTTAAATCTAAAAAATTAAGTGTTTTATTTATTTCTATTTCATGTTAATTGAATATTTTTTTTGATTGAATTTAAAAGTTCTAAAAAGTTGTTTAATAATCTATCATCCTGTCCAAATACAAAAAATGTCGTCACAACGAACCCAAAATTACATATTTAGTTAGGGGTTTTCATTATGAGAAAAAGGATACTTTCGAAATTTGACATAAATATTTCTGCCAAAAAAGGACTCATAGGAAATGATTCGGTATGTTTATTTTAAGGAAACTGGACTTTATGATCAACATGTCTCGGTCCATTAAATGGAAGATATGGTCTTGAAGGAAGACGTATATTTGGTACAGTTTCTTCGACGGGCCATTAATGGACCTCTAGATGTGCATTTATTCTAGTATATATTTAAATGTGCCACCATACCCCAAAGGGGAACCCAATTACCTTCTACCTACCACAGGGGCCCACAACAGACACTTGGGTTCCCTTATATAATATATTAAAACATATAACAGTGTTCAAGATAGGTTGGACATTTTTAATATTAGTTATAGGAGGTTAAGAAGTAAATTAAGCGAAATATTATAATATAGTTATTGTCTTTGTTTTACTTTGTAATTGGATACTTTCTTTGTAAAGAATCTGTTAAGTGAAATGAGTAAATAAATAAATAAATAAACTCAACTTTCTGAGCTCCACTACAAGGTTTTAGTCTTTCTTTTGTAACAGTTTGATCATTCTTCGTTTTAAAAATAACACTCGATTTTAAAAAACACAAATTCACTGGTAAACGATTGAAATTTTATAGATTATGTTGACTATTTGCTTTTTTAAGAGCCTTTTATTGTCAAATTATCCACATTTCACAGTTGCCAAGTTTAGCCATTCGACAAAATTTCAAATTCCAAATTAAAACCCGCAACCCACTCAAAATTGTAAAACAAAACGGGTAATTAAGACTCATTCGCGACATTTTTCAGTTGAGACTAGAGAATTGACCTCCTGGCTTCACACGGGTGTATTATGGGAATCAATATTCTAGTTTTTTTCAGAGACCTGAGGTTAATACGAATAAGGAGATACAGACCACAGTTTTTACCTCCTTGGCTGCCAAATTGTGGATGATGGCCGCCCCTCTCTCTTGCAGTACAGCGTTGTCAGACAAGAGGCAGTGGACGGCGACCTTTGTCGTCACTCGGATGTTGCTGATGGTCTGGTTGTTGTACTGCCACTCGGAGATATACAGTAACCATTCCGAGGAGCTTAGGTTTTCAAACATGTTGGTGATCTACAGATTTAAAAAACGGAAATTTAGAGATAAATAATAGATAATGCACATGCGTAATGTATATTTATTTAAAATTAACCATTATACTCATGGAAAAACTACAAGATAGACAAAAAAAGTTAATAGCAAAATTTATTTGGTGAAATGTATTTTTTTAGTATTTTTATGTTTTAGTATATTTAGTTGTTCATTTTGCCAGAGTTACTGTTGCTACAAAGATTTATTTTTAAAATGGAATACCTCATGTATTGTTGCATATTTAGATTCCATATAAAACTGCTAGCTCCGCTTGCTGCTCTATTCACTATGCTCTCCTCTAAGATGTAATATTGGAACATAGCATAGATATATAAGCAAAGGGAGATATAACCGTTCATTCATAAATTGGCTTTTGTTGTGTATCAAACATTCATAATGTGTAAGAAAAGGGACTGATTAAAAACCCCGCAGGCAACGTCGCAAACGTTTAGCAGCGCAATCGTGGCAGGCCACCAGTGGCGTAGTTCGCTTCCAAAACTATTTATCTATAGAAAATTACTAAAGTATATTTTTTTAGCATATTATCCAAAAATATCTATTTTATGACACCACTCAGTCCAAATAAAGTGCCATGACAACTTTTTGTTCTGTTTCGAGGAACGTGCACAAGTAAATAAAACCTATTGGTTCAATACAATAACTAAACTTTATTTATCATATAAAGCGACACTTTTGAAAACTGGCATTGTTAACCGTTAACCATACATACAAAGCTTAAATATTTTTTTTTAACTTTATCGCAATTCTCAAGCTATCTTCATCGCTATCCACCATATTTTTTGTAGATTTAATTTTATGTCATTAAAAGGGATAATAATAGATCATCTGACAGCCACCCTCAAAGTCCACCAATGAGATCAAAAACGCATGCAATACCATTTTGTAAAAGTGAGAGGAGGAAATTAATAGACCAAAGAAATGTTTATTTAGTACCTAATATCATCCCTGTAATTCCACAAAAGACCCTTAAATACCTAGGACTCAAATTGACGATAGATTGTCCTTCCAACATCATATAACACAAGTATTGCATAGAGCCTATGCAGCAATGCATAGTCTCTATGCAATGTTATCACCAAAGTCAGCTGTATCACCACAAAACAAAAGGACAATCTATAAACAAATCATACGACCGGTAATAACTTACGCAGCTCCAGTGTGGTGCAGTATATCGGACACCCAAATGACGAGACTACAACGATATCAAATAAAATACTAAGATGTATAACATCATCGGACAGATACGAAAGAATTGACTACTTACATACAATGGCAGACGTGGAAAGAATAGACGAATTTATACAAAATATAGCAATTAAATTTATCAAAAACCAAACAAATTCGTCTATTCTTACCAGACAATTGACAGACTTCAAGACTGCGAGACGCAACAAAACACAAGCCACTGTACTGGGAGACTGCCTTTTACTACAACGACTAAAACCTTCCCTCCAAAAATCCCATCCCAAAACACTGAGAAATGAATAAATAATATAATACTTAAATATTTCAATATTTAAATAAAACGTATGAATGTATTACTGTAAATAAGTGCTTTATACTTGAAAATTTGTACAGATAAAGAATGAACCTAAGAATGAAAGCGGAATGCAAGAAGTATAAATGCACCAAGGAAACTTGGTTTTCACCGCGCGCTACGGTACCTGATTTAAATCGAGCGGTTTTTTACGACATTTTCCTGTCAAACTAATTATAAAAATCAATAAAACTAGCTTAAAAACAACAAGCCTCAAGCTATCTAGCAAAACCACTGTCCAACGGCGTTTGTATGGTCACACCGGTAAACGACCTATAAATATAATTAAAATTATAGTACTTACCACAAAGGAGACTACACCAACTCCGCCCCCTGGCTACTTTTACATGGTCACGCAATCCTGAACAAGGAAAAAGTGTGATACAAATCGTATACATACATTGTAAATACTATAAATTGTAACAATCTGAAACAATAAGCATTATGAAATGAGGGAATGGCTGGCTGGTGTCCGCTTCAATTTATTAACACAATTGTTTATTTTAAATAATTTCTTAATAATATTAATGATATTTTATTTTTGCATTGTATTTTTTATTTTTAAAGAATTACTTCATAGTTATGATAATTAAGGCATCATTAACAATAATACATCATTGCACACAATGTTGAATATGCGTAGATAAACATCTGGGGGGTGTCCCGATCGATTAGAGAGCCCCACAATCTGGTTGCACTGTACATGATATTTATTGCTATTTATTTTATAAGGTATAAGGTATGGATCGACCCGGCGAGTTTATACTTGCATTTTGCAGTTTTCGCCGTGTTTCGTGACCTTTTATTTCGGCTCTATTAAATACAAAATAAACTCGCCGGGTCGGTCCACACATTATACCTTATAAAATAAATAGCAATAAATATCATGTACAGTGCAACCAGATTGTGGGAAAAAAGTACTCCCTCCAGTCCCTCCTTATCTGGACACCCCCCAGATAAAGGAAAAGTTTTCTCCTACCGCGGACGTAGGCAATCGTTGTGTCTAATAATTAATGAAATTTAATTATATTTTAATGATGCGAAAAATTTTAATCCCTATATTTAATTATCATAACTATAAGTAATTCTATATTTTTAAAAGTAAAATAATTACTAAAAATAAAATATCATTTAATATTTATTAAGGAATTATTTAAAATAAATTAATTTAATTGTTAATAAAAAAAAAGTTACGGAGAGCGAGACTCGAACCCACAGAGTCCAGCCCACCAATTTCCAATTTAATAATGCTTTATTTATAGATAATTAGGTTACATTACAACTTAAACTACTTTATACAATATTACATATATGTATTTTTATGCTCCCCCTTTTACCCTTCCGGGTCTTGGAGAGAGAGATACCGGTCAGTGGAACGGGAGCACTTTTAACCCCGGGGTTTGGGAAGTTTTTGGGTTTGAGGAATAGCTTTTGGTTGTGACCTTTAAAAAAGCTTTTTATACTTTTCTTATTATTTTTGGGTTTAAAAAGTATGTTTTTATGAGTTTTATTTTATATTTTGTTTTAAGTGTTTGCAGGAAAAAGATCCGAAAAAACCTGCTTAATTTAAAAGGTACGTGTAGCGCGCGCATAAAAGCGATTTAATCATTTATGTCATACGTTTCTTTCATTCTGTCATTCATATTTTTATAGATATTAGTGTGATTGACACGCGCGTTTTTGTAGTACGACATCAAGCACATTTAATTTTTTATTTAGGTTATATTATGTATCTTCATTCATTATTTACACATTTTTTTAAATATTCATACATACTTTCATGCAGTTTATACTTCATTCATTATTTAATAAGTTTTAAAAATCATTTACGTTTGTTCTTTTTCAACTGCTATTGCATATTGTACAGTTTTGTTAGGCTTTCTGCATCGGTCTCCTTTCCTTTTGTTTCCCTTTCCATTGATGTTATTTCTTAAAATTGGGGTAAAGTAGGGATCCCCCCCGACGGGCCCGGATAATCACCCTCCACCTTTTCCCATCCCGCCTTTCCCATCTTTTTCGGTTCGACTTTTTAAAACCCAAGACCGATGTAGATGGTGGATTCCTCCCCCCATGGGGCCGGCATCACCGGGCATGGTGGAAGCCCCCAATCCCTTTTTTCCTTTCCCTCTGCCATTCGTATTTTCTCTTGGCCGATGTTTCTATATGATGTTAAGGCCTTATACTGCCTCTTACTATCCCACTTTGCAGAGGCCACCCTCAGATATTGGCTTTTCGTGGATGCCTTCTCCTGCAAGTGTCTCCAAGGGTCATAAATCTCCAGGCCACCCTTGGCCAATGCTTAATTCTCCACTAATCTCCTCCTTTCACCTTTCCTTACTTATAAATTCCCAGGCCACCCTTGGCCACTACTTAATTCTTCACTAATCTCTTCCTTTCACCTTTCCCTACGTAGTTTTAATTAAATACCCGATGGCCAGTCACGGCTTCGGCTCTCCTCCCTTCCTGTCTCCCTCTCACCCACCTTCAAGTGTTCCCATTCCCCCCAACCCTGGCCTGATACCAAACTCCCCAGTATCCTTCCTATATCCTCACTTCTTCCTTTCTCCAAATTTCTCCCGCGGCCCTCTTCTGCCGCTACCCCAGAAGGCCCTGTGCCCTCCAACCTTAACTTGGTGTTTCTTTACTCCCGACGACAGCCTTCCCATCTTCCACCAGAAAATTCTTCTAACTCCTGGAGAAATAAAGGGCCGACGCTTCCTGTCGACAAAGGGGGCGGCCGCTTTATTTCATTTCCTGAAACCGATTTTCTTTCAGATACCAAAGCCGGATTTTCCTTTATGGGGCGGCGTCACCGGATATAAATCTCCAGGTCTATGTAACAAAAATAAAAAATCCAAACTTTCTTCAACAAATTTACAACTCTGCTTTTCCCAAATTCGACCGATAACTAAATACGGGATCTATAAACAGCAGCGAAATCCCAGAGCTTTTCCGACTAAACAAAAATACTTAAACAAAAATCCATTGGGACCTGGGAACCCTATTCCCGGTATGTTTCCCGAAGTGGTCACTACGACGACCAGAACTCGACTCTCTCCTCTGGCGATTCTGCTGGCTATTTATAGATACCGAAGGCTTAAATGGGGGGAAATTCATTTCGAGAGACTCTGGGTTATTATTGGCACGGGTCTTCTTGGGGAAATTTTCATCTTTTAACGGCCGAAATTCCCCCTTTATAAATTTTTGTGCATTTGTTTATTAACATTTAACAAACTTCTGGGGCTTCCCCCCCCCGCCCGGGGCCGCGCGTCGTTCTAGCCGCCTTTGCTCAAGAGTTTTTAAAAACATTAGTGACACCGTGTTTGGTAGTTCAAAGTCGTCATAGTACTGGGGTGGGGCCCCCCCGGGTTCTTTCCCCAAAACCCCCAACCCCCCACACCCTGTCTAGGTTGGCCCCAAAGTCCGGGTTTAAAAATCTTGTTTGTGCTTTGCTGTCACCCACCCCCGGCTGACATCGGGGGGGTTTTTGTCATATTTGGGCCCCCACCGCCGGGGGATCGGGGCGTCCGGGGCCTTTATCGACAGGTGAGGATCCTGTCCAACCAAATTAATTTGGGAGGCGGTACTGCCCATGAGGGGAGAAACAACCATGGGTGTGGGTTCTCACCCCGGGGGGCTATTTTCCCCTTTTAACCCTTTACCGCTTCGATCGGGGGTTTTTTTGGGTCCCTGGATAGGGGAGGTACTCCCACTATACATTTAGTAGTTTGGGGTACTCGTGTCTGTCCTAGGAAAAACCCTTTTGTTGTCTTGGGGCTAGGCGAGCTGCGGTATTTTAGTAGGGCGGCCTTTGGCCCTCGGCGGAAAATATTGTTTATTACCGTTTTTGTCACGGGGCGGCAAAAGAACAGAACCTAGCGACTTTCGTCGTCGACGTTGTGCACGTCTTTTCAGGGTTCTGCCCTTTGCCCCCTGGCGCGGGCCAAAAGAAAAAAATTTCCCTTTTTGGGTTATGTGATCTTTGGCATTCGGGGCGGCACCCTTTTTGGAGCCGCCTTTGTTTTGTTTACCCCCCTTAAAAATTTTTCCCGGGGGCCCCCAGGGGCGGCAACCTCTCGGCGCCACCGCGCGGGTGAAAGGGAGTTTTTAGGGCTTATCTCCCTTATATTTCTATCGGCTGCTAGAACCGGCAGCTTTTTTAGCAACCGGTCCTTCATGAGGTCAAGTTGATTAATTAAAGTTCTTACTTTGACATATTGGATGGTTTATTAATATTATCAGTCACAAATTTGATTAAAATTTTAAAAAAATAAATTTAAAATTTAAACTAGCATTTGCCACAATTAGGCATTAAAACTACCTTTTTTTTTAATATACAAAGAAAACGTTTACTTAAACACCAGGGTATAAAAGAAATATAAAGTTAGTAAAATACTACCCCTAACTCGGAACACACCCTTAATTTCCCTTCAAATAAAAAAAAAAAAAGTTCGGGGCCAATCCCCACGTTGCAAAAACGCCCTTAAAAAAAGGGAAAGGGCCCAAAATGGGGGGCAAACCCGACCAAAATACAATTCTGGATTTGGAAAAAAAAATACACTACTGGCGAAACAGTACAAAAACCGGACGAAACCTAAAAACCCAAAACCCAAAAAATTTAAAAAAAACCGGCCCTGGAAAAATGGTACCCCTGAACAAGAAAAATACAAAAGAAGAAAGAAATTAAAAAAAGCCCTGTTCCCCCAAAAAAACAAAATTGACTTTTACTAACCCGATTTAAATGAACAACCCCGGTAAAATTATTAATAGAAAAACAAATTAATTAACCCCGAAAAAAGAATTTGAAATTAACCCCAATTAATTAAAGAATATAAAATATTATAAAAAAATTCTATAAATAGCATTCGCTAAAAAAAAAAGGGGGCAAGCTCAAAAAGGGGGTGCGGGGGGGTATACTTTTCAGTATGCCGGCCTGTCTTACACTGCCGCACAGATTATCTATATAAATTAAAAAAAAGATGGGGAACTCTATTTTATCCCCGGGGGTTTTTTTTTTGACTAGTCCCGCTGTGGCGCTAAAATCAAAATTTCGCCCTCCCGTTTATTTAAAGTTTTAATTTCATTTTTGCGATAATCCGGAATGTGCTTTTTTTACTCTAAAATTAAGGTAAAATAAACACATTAACTGCTTTTTTTATAAACAATAAATAAAACAACACATTTTTTTTTATCTTACATTTTTTACAAATTGCATTAAATGTCTTTTTTTTTTCATTGGTTTGGTTTTTTATCTTGGTTTTTTTTTTGGCCCTTCTGTTTTTTCTTATTTACATTCAAAATATGGGGGAAAAAAAAAATAAAAATGTATTTAAACCTATAGGTAAAGGTAATTGCATTTTCACAAAAAATAACTATTTTGTCTATTCCATAATGAAACCTTTTGTTGCTGTAAATTCCTCTTTTGATAACAGTAACACTTTTTTTTCGTTTTTAATGTGTATTATCAGAAATAAAAAAAATCCGGGATCCCAAATATAATTAAATTGGGGTTAAGGAATTTCTAAATAGCAAACCACCTTTTTAAAACCCCAAAAAAAAAGCTTTCCATTCGGTTTTTTTTTAAAGAACAATTTTGGGACACAACACTTAAAAAAACCAAAGTTTTACATTTCCCGTTCAATTATTTATTACCAAAAATTTAAAAATGTGACAAACAGTCGAATGTCTGAATTATAAATATAAATCACAGATTACAAATATTAATAAAAAAATTATAATATATAATACAAATGACAATATGTTTTTACAGATCACAGATCGTCGACCGACAAAAACTAAAA